>ML801595.1:115978-127217 GCA_009831015.1 Picea engelmannii
TTTCTATGTATTGAAGTAAAGGTAAAAAATGTTTAAAAATAATATTTTCCACTATATTTAAAAAGTATGGAACCATAAATTAATCAAGGAGACAATTATATGAAAAATTTTAATTTCAAAAATGTAAATGATATACACTATTTTTAACATTGAAAGAAACATGGAAAAAAGATTAAAAACTTGGCTGAAAAAAAAAATTTGAAAAAATTGAAAATAGATTAAAAAATAAGCATTTTAAAAAATAATGTGGACACATTATGGATACAAAGATTTAAAATATCAAAAAACAACCTAGAAAGGGAGGGAGGTGCTACTGGTAGCACAACTTTTCAAAACGAGGTAAAAAATGTGGTCCCACCAAAAACAAGTACTTTGTAGAGTTCTAGTTAAGTTGGTAACTATGTTAAAACTGCTTTCAAAACAAAACATGGATTGTTTGAATGGTTAGCGATGCCTTTTGGGCTTTGTAATTCCTTGAAATTTTTTATTCTTGCGATGAATGATGTATTTCAACCATTCATTGATACCTTTTTAATAGTCTACTTAGATGATATTCTTGTATTCAGTAGAACTTGGGATGAGCATGTCAAACATGTTAGACAAGTTTTGAAAACTTTGAAAAATGAGAAATTGTATGTAAAAATGTCAAAGTGTGAATTTGGAAAAACTTCATTAGTGTACTTGGGTTATATTGTAGGGGGCAGTGAATTGAAAATAGACCCCTCTAAGGTTGAATTGATTGAAAACTGGTCCAAGCCTACATCAACAACAAAAGTTAGAAGCTTCTTAGGAGCAGTCTAGTATTGGAGAAAATTTATTGCTAACTTCTCGTTTATTGCATCTCCTTTACATGCCTTGACTAGTGTGAAATAGGCCTTTTAACGGGGAGGAAAGCAACAAAAAGCCTTTGATAAATTGAAAGAGAATATCAGTACAACACCAGTGTTAGCATTATGAGACTTACAATATCCATTCGAGATAGAGACCAATGCAAGTGGATATGCCATGGGGGCAATTTTTATGCAGCAACGTAAGCCAATGTGTTACCATTCTGAGACCTTTTCTAAAGCTGTTATTAATTATCCTACCTATGTTAAAGAGTTGTATGTTTTAGTACAAAGTGTTAAAAAGTGGAAGCATTACTTAATGGGTAAATAAACAACCATACACAGAGATCATCAATCATTACAATATCTTCAATCACAAATAAAGCTACAACAATCAAAGAATTTTAGATGGATGGTATTTCTACAACAATTTCATTTGGTTATCATATATAAAAAGGGTGTAAATAACAAAGTGGCCGACATGCTATCTAGACCTCCTATTAGTGCATCTATTATCTTACAGAATGATTCTTTAGCACATGAAAATTATGTTGAACAATATGCTAGAGATGATGACTTTAAAGATGTATATGAGAGGTTAACCCATGGTTCACTGGTGGAAGATTATTATTTGCAAGGCTAGTTGATATATCATCTTAACAAACTTTGTATTCCCAAAGATGAAGAGTTCATGTAATCAGAGAAGCTCATACTTCTTTTATCTCTGGGCATTTTGGGATAGGAAAGATTGTAGCTCATTTACCATATTTTTTTATTGGCCTTAGATGAGGGAAATTGTATCCAAATATGTAAAGGGGTGTGTGTTATGTGCTACTAGTAAATCGACTAATAGAAAGTTGGGTCTGTATACACCTATTCCTGTACCTTCTCATTCATGGGAAAGTATCTCTATGGATTTTGTAGGGGGTTTACCTATGTCCAAGAAAGGTCATGATTACTTGTATGTAGTTGTGGATAGGTTCAACACGATGTGTATTTTGATGCCTTGTAAGAAGAAGGTGACAAATGAACAAATTGCACACTTATTATTTCAGCATGTTCGGGTTCACTTTGGATTGCCTACATCCATTGTTTCAGATCTGGATTCCCACTTTCTTGGGGAATTTTGGTAGTGTTTGTGGGGATTGATGGACACCAAGTTGAAGAGAAGTACTTCTTTTCATCCACAGACCGACAAACAGACATAGGTAGTTAACAAAACAACGGTACATTTTCTCCGAGGTTACTGCAATAAACATCCTAAGCTTTGGGATGAACAACTACACTATGTGAAACATGCCTACAATTGCGCCTTGCATTCTTCTACACATAGTTCTCCATTTGAGACTTGTTTTGGGTACTTTCCTAAATACTTGTTGGATTTGATTTTTAGGAAATATGATGATTCAGATGGACCTAGAGATGAAGTTAGAGCTTGAAAATTCATTTAGAAAATCCAAATGGTGCATCAGGAAGTGAAAATGCAATTGGAGAAGAGCCAAGTCCAATACAAGGCTAGGCACGACAAGCATAAGATGGATCATCATTTCCAAATTGGTGATCGAGTTTGGCTGCATATCAACAAAGACAAGTTAAAGGGGGAAGGTAATAAGCTCAAGCCAATCTGATATGGCCCATTTACTATTTTGGAGAAGATTGGCACTAATGCTTTCACCAGTAAATTTGGGTCATTTTTCGACGAAACTTTCACCGTAATGTTGATGTACGACTGTCAAGATCCCGACAAAAACTAGACTCCCCAAACGTCGATTCTGTTACTGTCTCACTTCCGAGAGATACCCTGGTCGTCTCACTTCCAACGTCTCTGATAGACACATGTTGTCGAAGGCCCAATTCTACAATGATGTAAATGGTCATCTCACTTCTGACGTATTTGTTCGCCGGAAGTGAGACGAAATAATGCAACCATTGTTCAACTAATTTTCCATATCGGTCACGTTTCATTTGTCGGAATTCATATGATATGGAAACTATTCGTCGATAAAGAATCTATATCGGCCATGTTTCATTCGTCAGAAGTGCGACAGACAAGAAACTATTCGTGGATGAAGTTTCTATATCGACGATGTTTCATTCGTTGGAAGTCAGACGACAAAGAATCTATTCATCGATGAATTTTCTATATCATCCACTTTAGTTCATCGGAAGTGAGACGAGGGAGTGTCGAAAGACCAACGTACTGTAAGTGTTTTAAAAAAAATAATAAATTCGTAATGCTCACACAAAAATGTTGCACTAGCAGCTTGTAGAGAAGTTGCAAGAAGAGTTGGCAGCCAAGGAGGAGAACATATAACTTAGCAGAATATGTGGCCATTGCTGGCCTCTTCTAGGCCTACATTTGATGGAAAGAGATATTATGTTCACCTTACATCTATCCCATGATCAACGTCAATATCTTTCTCTTGCAATTCCACTCAATCCAATGATTGATATCTCCATATCATTGATTCACACCTTCAAGTCTCATTTTTCTATTAGTATGAGTTTTGGACACACTATTTCTGTTCTTTAACATTGCATACATGGGTGACATCTCTATAAAACCACCTTTTTCCTTTTCATTTCCATACACTGAAGCAAGATCTACACTCTTATACCTATGGTCAACATCACATTGTTTCCCTTCTTCTCATTGCTTCCTCTCTCCATGTAGATTCCTCGAGCCTTCCTTCCCTTCATGCTCTTAGTTGTTAAAACGATAAAATTTATAGCATATATTCCAACATATCCATGGCATAAGACTCTTGTTCCAAATCATAGGATTCACCACGCCAACACACAACTAATACATGTTTGCAAACAACAATTGTTTCTTATAAGATATAAATTTCATCTCTTTCCAACCTACCTATTCTAGAACTTTAGCTTTCTAGGACTTCTGACAACAACACTACTTTTCTTTCTACAACCACAACAATGTCTCAGCATGTTCTTACTATTCCGACAAATATTGTCACTTTTTTTAATCCTAAAGTATATCCCATGCACAATTTGAGGGTTTGTCTTGATTCCTTGGTGTAGCAAAACCAACCCCCTTCACATTATCTTACTATCACCCTAGCATTGATCACTAGCACTCCAATAATTGCTATTACATGATCCTAGTACAACATCAACACTTATCATCTTAGTTTGGATATTCTACACAACTCAACACATGCCACACATTATTTATTACACATGGTATCTACTCAAGAAGACAATACAACTCTTTCACCAAGCATCAATAACACTCTATGGGAGGCATGATTTATGATTCCAAACATGCATGAGGTGATATTCCTCACTACCACTTGTCTAGATGAGGAGGATTCTTTTTTGCACATATGGCCCATTTCATACTTTCATTTCAGTTATGGGTTGAGCAGTCTCACATGGAGCCATAACACTTATGGGCTAACACAACATTTTGACATAAGGTTCCACATTCCTCCAACATTGACAACCATGGGACATTCCCATTAGGAATATACTCACATAAGCTACTCAATCTTCAACAACAAAACTAATCTCTCTACAATTCCATAGCTTCTTGTAGATCAACACTCAACATGAATGTATATGTCTTTAAACATTTTTTCTCTCCCTAGAGCCACTCCTTTTTTCTTTAGTTTACCAGTCATATCTCTCACGTGCGTATCATCTATCCCCTTCCTTTTAGAGATGAAGTTTTTCACTTGGAAAGCTACCCTTCTACATATATGCATCAATTTTTTTTTAGCATAGCATTTCATCACTAAGGTTCAGATCGCTTTAGCAAGGAAACATTTTCATACCATCCATTTAACACCTCCAATAGTAACACCACTCTCCCTATAGTGCCACTTCTTCTTTCACTACCCCACGCAGTATGAACATATGGTATTTTTAGTGATTTTACTCTCGCTAGAGCCATTCCTAAATAGGGAAGAAAGGATGACACATCAATAATTCTATCATATTCTTTAGTAGTTCAATTTAGAGTTCCACCAAAACTTTCTCTTGGAGACTCTTATTTATCATACTACCAACATGCCACCACAAAGCCTAATAAGTTTTATTACACCACATCTGGAATTCATGGGAGAAGTGATTGGAGTTTAACCACATGGGATTTCTCTTTGCCTCAATAGTCCATGTATGCTTTGCACCACACATCTCTCCTTCAACCTTTCTTGACTCTATGCCTATATGAATCCCTAGCTCTTTCTCTTCACATGGATAACGTACTAGTTCCAACAAAACTATTCATTCTTGGTGTCCATCTCTTTGACATCTAGCTAGCTCCCCCTCTATTCTATTAAACACTATGCTTGGAATGCTATTTTTTGTAGTCCATCTCCTCTTCTTGGAATATTTTAGAGTTTGAGAGGAAAGTGGAGACACTTCTAATCTAAACTAAGAGGAACGAATGTGAAACACAAGGACACACTAACAAACCGCATCACCAGTAGCACTCCTCCTTTGCAGTCATACTCCAAGATATATAGTTGCATTAATTATTATTTAGTTGCATACTTTCAACCCTCAAGCTACGTGCACTGCATTATTTACTATTTATTCCATCCTTCAAGCTAAATGCATCTTATATTATTATTTTCGGTTTGGTAGTTAGTTTTATGTGGACCCGTAGTAAAACTATAAGAAGGCATTTGGTCAAGTGAATAAAAAAAGCAATATGTCAAGGGTTTTATATAGTTACCTTATTTTCTTTGTTGTTATGGTTCTTATCTCATTTGTTCATGGCAGAGGGGTGGCATGAGACCATAATACCCTAGGGTTTGGTGAGGTATTCATTTGAGGATAATGTTTCATAGGCCAGGTGTGTTGGGTGCGAGTGTCAGAATTATATTGAAGTAACGAAATTCTACAAAGGAATGGGAAGCGATCTAGTGATGGTGGCATTGGTAGCTAGAGTGGGAGGAAGAGGGAGAATGACTAGGGGAAGCTAAGGGGAACATGGTGGCTAGCTTACTTTCCATTTCCAAGGCAAGGAGAAAATCCTTGTGCAACATGGGGCTCTTAAATAAGTCCACTTCATGATGAAAATAATCTAATAGAATGGATTTGAACTTAAATATGAGTACCCTTTTAGTGGTAGTGATGTGGAGATGGAGCTGGAGCTTGGTGAAGAAATCAATGTATTGTTTAACCAACTATATTAGATATTTTTGAGGTTGAACCCAATGTCACATTAAATCTTTTCTATAGCTATGAGGGTAAAAACAATTCTTGGGTGCTTGACAAAATCCTATCTAATCAATGATTTGGTTGGGTGGAGGGTCACTTGGGTTGTTAAAAAGTGCAGTGGTCTCCAACTGAGTCTACCACCAATCCAATGCTAAACCTTCTAAGCGATTTTATGCAAAGTTAAAATAGTTAGTCTTAGATAGTTTAGGGTGTAATTTGAAGAAGGCAATCATACTATGAATCCATGAATCAAGGTGTTTACCCTCGATGAGACCATCATACTTAAGAATTGAGATCGATAGGTTCAATGAAATCCTTGGAGGTTTGATCATCAATTGAGTTTGACACAAATCATGTAATATTTGGATTAGTACATGAAATGCAACATGCATGAGGTGGATTAAGTTGTGCTAAAGGAGCATTATGATAAGGTGTTGTGGTCTAGAGGAGAAAACTTAGTGTGGATGCAATAGATTGAATAATATATATTTATGGCACTAGTCTTAGGATGAGAGGGAGATATTGATCAATGCATTATGGAAGAAATACAATGGGGTTAGTAATGGGATATATGTAGAGGTATGTATCATGTGAAAAGAGTTTTGACTCAGGTGTACTTTATGACAAGGGTGTTGTCATCTAAGAAAATAGTGAAAAGAGGAGGTGAAAAGTGTTGTTGTATGACCATTAACAGATGTGAAGAAAAGAATATAAATAATTTTGAAGACAAAACTAGCAAGAAACAATAAAAAGAACAAAAGAGCTCCTTGACAAGCTTATCAGATCCCCTATTAGCTTGAGTATTTTTGTTGATAGGTTTCAATATTTAATCAAGTGAATTGTGAAATATGCAATGCCAATACCGTTACCACTATGAAATGTCCAACACCCTAGGAATGATATGCACTTTAATTATCCATATTAGAAAGGCTTAATCATTTGTGTCATAACACTTCTAATCAAAATGAAAGATCATAGAATTATTTGTGATAGGAAGATAGTCCCATGTAATAGACCAATAAGATTTGGTTGGTAAAAGGTTAATGCAATGTAATGCTCGAGGTTAATGCAACTGGTAAGAGAATGAAAAAAACATGTTATATTCAAAATGAAAAATAAATAAAGGGATATGAATGATAAATCAAAATCCTAGTTATCCTGAGCTCTACTCACTCACTATGAGGCCATCACCCTAAGTCCCAATGCACTGAATGCATATCAAAAGAAAAGGACTTAATTGAATCTTGATGAAATAAATGCATAAACCTAAAAGGGGCTTGCAAAGCAATTAATAAATATCAAAAGTAAAGATAGGGGTGGAAAGAAACAATGATGAGGAAAGGATAACTCAATGCACCAAGTGATCCCTCTACAAAGGTGCTCATGGATGTGAACATCACACGTGGCCTTGCATGCCAATGACACCATGACCATGAAGTAAGCCCCATGTCATACCACTCATTCATACTTACACTTTGATGGGTTTCTCGAAAACTACTCCACTTCGGTACTAACACACCTAATAGGGTTGTTTGATGGTCCTCCCATACTTAAAGTTAGTGAATTGTATAAAGTCATAAGCTAGTACCATACTGATAGTTCCCCAAAGTAAGTTGCATTGCAAGTGTTTTTAAAAAACAATATAAATTCGTCATGCACACACAAAAATGTTGCACTGGCATGCTATAGAGAAGTTGCAAGAAGAGTTGGCAACCTAGGAGGAGTTGTTATCGTATAGAATATCAATAGAATATTCTTCGATAACAATCAGTAGAATATCAAAAAAATATGAACTTGTATAAACGGTTAATCTATTGTTGTTAACACATAAAATACAAATATAAACATTTATTTAACTCTATTGTTGTGCTATTTTCTGCCTACAACTATAGAAATGACATTTGCGGAAAACATAGTATACCTAGTTGTCCATCATAGAACCTGAAATAGAGCCAATATCCCAACAGAGTGTGTTCAAGTTGTTCCATGTCCAATCTTCACCATTAAGCTGTCCATTAATCTTCGAGAAGATTCATGTGTTTCCCATGTTTTCTATCCTTGCCTTGGTTGTTTTCTGTAGGCTCCCAGACATGTTAAAAACAACCAAATCAAGGATAGAAACACATGGGTAGCAGATACCTTGTTGTAAATGCATTGTGGATCGTGGAGGTGACTGCCCTTCAGACCTGCATTTTTCAAATACAATAATATTTTAAATGAAAACTAAATATAACCAAATCATGTTTCATACATCATTTTGAGAAATTATTATAACCATAGACTGCATGAGATAAGTGTCATTTTTTTCTTTAGCACCAAGAATATTGCCATTCCAAATACATGTAATGTGATATGATGAATTTGTGCATAAATGTGGATACATGAGCTATTTCACTGTAGAGAAAACTTGAGTGACCTTCTTTCCAACTTATGTAATTTAATTAGATACCTCATTGGTGACTATCCTGGACTAACAATAAAACATGTTGCACAATGATTACCCCACGCCAATTATTTATATAAGACATTCTAGGAAGCTACCAGGTTGATTGTTATTGGCCAGTATGGAATCAACTTCAATTTTTAATTAAATTGCACTCTCATTACCAATGTTCTTCTATGAAGACAAAGAGAAATCATGGGTGTTTTTACAATTGGATAGGGATCACATTCTATCCAYTGGTATGGGTGTTACATTAGTGATTAAACTATTGCAATGCAAAATAATCCATATTGTATCAAATCCTTATTTAATGATGAGATCCTCATTCTAAGAAGCATAACAATTCCAATTGTACATCATTATTTAGTCAATAAATGATTTGGATAACATACCTCCCCTGATCACAACTCATCCATCATTATGTTTGTCTAATACCTGCAGTGCCAAGTCATTCAACCTCCATAAATATCTATAAAATGAATACAACTCATATTGGTAGCATTGTTTACTCTAAGATGCATTTTTATGAGAATTTCATAACATACCTTAACAATGCTTCCAAGCACCTTATAAGCCTTGTTTTTTGGACTAGCCCCTCATCATCCTAGATTCAAACACAGATTTACTCGATTAGAACAAACTAAAAACGCGATAGATATATAACTAAACAAAAATCTTGAATAAGATCCTCTTGGCTTCAATAATAATTTGTTGGAGCTATCAAAACTTGGAGCAAACCTTCCTCGATCTGAAGGAGCAACAACGAAGTCAACATTGACTATGCTACTTCTTTGTTGGATCGATGGAGGTTTACTCCAAGATTAAATGACTCCAATAAAATATTCTCTATTGAATATGGCCAACCACGTGAAGGTGGAATCTCCTATGGCCCCTCCCCCCCTCACATCACTCTCAATTCCCCAATACCCAATCTATATTCTAATAGAAAATATGCATAAAAAATATTCAAAATCAATAAAAAGTGTTTGTAAAGCTAAGGAAGAAAGAAAAGATAAAAGAAGTACAAAGTTGTTTGATTTCCTTTTGCTTTGAACATAAGTACTACAAATTGATAGAATTGGATTTGTTTTATCTCTCTATCCATATTTTACTAACCATCTATATTTCATATTTTACTAACATAAGTACAAGAAAGTATGCAATAACTCATTCAAAGGCAATGCAACAAAAAGTATGCAAGAAATCATTCAAAGGCATATGTTATAAAAAATGGTTTTTATATATGAGGTTTAGATTCCAAAAAATGTTCCAACTATACTAGCTATATGTACATCGATCTGTCTTATAATAATATTATACATCATCATTTGTTTTTAGGCCTCTTATTATGTGATTTCCAGTTCTTAAGTAAATCATCAACATCCACGTCTTCATTTTCTGGGGGATCTTCAACAACTGTTTTTGCTTGATTCCTCTCACGCATGAGAGCACGCCTAGTCTTGTATTGACGCCGTGCAATCCGTTGTGAGGGGGAATCCGATGTTAGGGGGAATCCCCTTCAAAAACAAAAAAATTCAATTTATATGGCTAATTTATAAATATCATTGAAGTAGTTTAGTAATATTAAAAAAACCTTTGCAATGTAATTATTTACTTGGTGCACTAGTCAACATCATTGGAATCACTATCGGCCTATACTCCTCTTCAAGTGAAGGAACCTGAAGTACAACATTCTCTGCCATTGAAACCACAAAATTTATAAGGACACAATCGTAAATGTATAAGTAAAAAAAATTATAAGTAGACAATTTATAATTACAAAATTATTAAGTATATGATTAATATACATCCATATTACCGTCGTGGGCCTCAGTCATAGGAACACCGTGGGGATTTATCCCACTGGAATGGGGATTCTTAGGAGCACCATGTTGTGGTGATGATGGACTACAATGCACTGATGTTCAGTACGAATGGGATCGTTGATAGTGCTTCTCCCCTGATTAAAACAAAGTAGCACATTAAATTTATGGACGATATCAAACATAAATGTATTTTATAAGTAATGAAAGGTTAATGTGGATTGATTTTTATTTACCTTATCTTGCAAACTGGACCTTGGGGTCCTCCCCATGCTTTTCCTATATTTGACGACAACTTGATAACCGTACCTATAACCAATATGGAGGTCTTCCTCCATGGTTTTGGTTCCAAAGTCGTCGCCCTTCATTGCATAAGAGCATGTATTTTTAATGTTATTGGTTGCAATTACCTGAAAGTTGGAAGGCGATACAAATAATATTGTTAAGATGTTTGGGTGTCTACAATTCATGACTGTAACTTCATGTAGCCTCCTTGGCCTAACTTGTGATGACCATGTTTCAAAATCCTTTCTTTCGTTGCCTTCAAAGTGTCAGGAAACCTATCATCAAAAGTTTCAAGTATGTTATATACCACACTTTTATTTAGATCTAAAGAAAATTAAAGGTATTGAATTCAAGATGTAATTTACCCTAGGGTACCAGTTGGTGTTTTTCCTTCTTTGATCAATTTTTTTTGCCTTTGAAGCCTCAATGAGTACCTTCCACTCCCTCTCTGTAACCACGGGAGGACGCTCATACCTAGGGTTCTTTTATAAGTGAACCCTATACACATCTCTCGTATATTTCAAATATTGGCCAGCTAAGGAGGTGGTCATTTTTTTATTAAAGGTGTCTACTCCGAAGAGGCCTTCAACATAATCCATAAGTTATTTTTTGAGGCTGGAATTTTGGGAATTCCACCAGGGATGATTTTAAGAACCCCCCCCCCCCCTCCT
>ML801595.1:148279-159040 GCA_009831015.1 Picea engelmannii
CTCTACCCATTAATGTAACAAGAGAGCCTGAAGGTTTGAAACATGAAAGGAATAATGATGAAATTGAAGAAAGGATAGAAACCACAAATGTTGAACAACAATCAACCTTGTTTCCATCTTTAGAAGAACAACATGAAGATTCATAGACATGTTCATAAATCAATGCAACAAATGAAATTCCTGAGAATGTTCAAAGGAAGGAAAACGCTCTGGAACCAGACCCATTGATACCTTCAGAAGAACTGCATGACCAATCACATACAACGGCTACTAAAACAAAATTAGAGGAAGATTCTATAGCTATCAATGGAGTAGAAAAGGGTGAAACCACATAACTTGAAAGTAACAATGTGGAAAATGCACAAGAACTAGTAAGCATGTGTGTCAAAAAGGAACCGTTGCACTCTCCTCCAGCTATAGTGGAACAAGCTCAAGAAACAAATCCAGCTCTAGATACTGATGGAGTAATCTAAATTATTGAGAGCCTTGACACTAAAACTAGAACATATATAAGTGGTATTCAAGATCTAAAAGAGGCAGAAAATAGAAGCATTGACCAACAAGAAACAATCTCATATCAATCATTGGTAGACCAAACACAAGAATCACACATAAGTCTAGTTATTATTCTAGTAACAAAAATTGATGGGATGTCTCCAAAAAATAACGAGGCACAGACAAAAGAATTGATAATAACAACAGACAAAAACCAAAAAGAATCCGGAAGAGCTCTAGATAATAATGTGATAACTAAGGAAGATGCTCTACTCGTTAATGCAACAACATAGGCTAAAGGTTTGGAACATGAAATGAATATAGACAAAATTATGTATCGTTTCTCAATCTACAAGTGTTAACTACAATGGCTAACTTCCCTCAACATTGACAAATTGGCACATGAGCATTAACCAAAATAAGTTGCATAATTTGGAATGTATTGGGTTCTCTTATTATTTAAAGGGTTATTGGGTAATTCATTTCTTTGATCTATTTTGGAGTTATACTCCACATTGACATAACAATACGATCCCCTCAAGGAATGCTCCATTTATCGATTGTTTTTCACTAAACAAATATTATAATGTTGCACTGAATACATATTATAAAAGATGAATGCAACATTAAAGAAAAGATGAATACATAATTACCTAAAAAGATATCATTCCACAAGGAAATATGATCTATTCCATTATTGAAATATGTAAACTAAATAAGACCTAATTTCATTTATGATATATTTAACAAATTCAAATTCACTTTACACATCTTGTCCTGCACTTTTGCATCATAAATGCCGGAGGAAAAAACCAACACAAGACAATTAAATTTAAATCCTATATGACCACTAACGGGAATAAAAATATATTCTCCTAACACCAAATTGATCATATCAAAATGTGTTGGCCCAATTGGCCTCACTACCCACTCTAGACATGATGGCCTACTTCTTGGTATGCACATCTACTTTGAAGTTGTCCCCACACATTTTCCCATCACTATCAACACAAGACATTGGCATCAACTTATTCAAAGGATGTTGACCTGGATTTAGGAGCGGAATGAACTGATTACAGATGAAATACCATAAACATAGAGATAGAAAGAATAAAAAAAATATTCAGTGAACAATATCTTCCATTAAATAATGAAATAGGCTGAAACTGTAAAACTGCAGAACTAAAACTTGCTCGAATGGTGGTAGTTATCTCTGAGAAGAGATGTGGCTGTTACGTGCATCCGTCTGAGCAGGATGGATTAAAATGAGGCTCCATGGGCCCTTTTCATATTACTCATGAATTCCAAAACCCTATACATCCAAAAAACCTAACCCTAGAAGGTGAAACACCAAAATTCATGTGGGACCTATGGGTAAGTTGGTGTAATTTGGTACCTCAACTTCCCAGGGTCATATCTTTTGCATACAACCTCCGTTTTAGGCGCATGATAGCCCATTGGAAAGGTCTTTCAGAGAAATACACATTCTTCCATTAGACTCTGACTCTTTCTACATTTTGACTGTGGCGATCCAAAAAAACAATGTTTAGGGCCCCAAAACAACCCTGAAAGTACAACAAGATGTGATGACATGAAAACATACAAAATAGGCCAATTGGATTAGGTGAGAGTCCACTTGTATCCACTTGGAGAATGTTTGAGGCTTTAGACAACCCCAAAAGTGTAGAACTCACAATTATAAAGAAGTACAAAAAGACGTGTTGAACAAAAAGGAACACGAGGATCCAATTGGAATATGTGGGTGGCCACCAATATCCATATGGATCAATCCTCCCCCATTAGGAAGTAATGGTATCCATTGTGTTGATTTCCCCCATCAGGTGATGAAACTTCTGCTGGATTTGGACCTGGGTGAGCCACTTGCCTTGGTGTAGGAGTTTCCCTACCTTGACAACCCGATTATGATGGATTTGCTGCTAGCAAGTGCCCTTGACCTCTGTGTCCACTATCTGATCGATGGATGCAACTTGTTCCATGTAGTCAGGGTTGAGCTTTGTTGGTGTCAGTTGTTCGATGATCTCAGAGGTGTCCAATAATGGTGGAAAATATGGCCGAAGGTGGTCCACATTGAATACTGGATGCAGACCAAGGAAGGGTGGAGTGTTGAGCTCAAAAGCATTGCTACCCACAGCCTTGGTGATAGTGTAAGGCCCATAACGAAGTGGTAGAATCTTCCGATGGGGCCCAATGAGACGCTCCTTTTGCAAATGTAACCAGACTTTGTCGCCAACCTAAAACTGGTGTGGTACCTTGTGTTTATCATGGTGCTTCTTGTACTTAGCATTGGATTTCTGCAAAATCTCCTGGACCTGTTGGTGGATGTGTTGAATCTGCTCAATGAATCTGGTGGCTTTGTCGACCACAGACTGATCAGGGGAAGATTCTGTCTGTGCGGTGGCAAGAGGAAGTGCAACATCAATGGGTACCAAGGATTGGAATCCCAGACCCACCTGAAATGGGCTATGGCCGGTGGAACGATAGAGAGCCCTATTGTAACTGTGTTTGACATATGGGAGACTCTCATCCCATGTACGGGGATGATTACAATTTTACATGCGCAGGATGTGCAAAATCATCCGATTGATGACCTCAGTTTGGCCATCGGTTTAGGGGTGGAAAGAAGTGGACTTTGTAATCTTAGTGTCCAACAGAGACCAAAGACTCAACCAAAAGGTGTTGAGGAACTTGCTGTCTCGGTCGGAGATGATGGTCTGTGGTATCCCAAAGTGAACCCAAACTCGTTCGAAGAAGAGATTGGCAGTATCAGTTGCTGTGACAGTCTTCTTACAGGCTGTGAGGATGGTCATCTTCAAAAACCGTTCAATGACCACAAACACACAGTCATTTCCGTGCTTGGTGGTCGGAAAACCAGACATGTAATCCATGGAGATGGACTCCCATGACTTCTAAGGAATAGACAGAGGGGTATATAAGCCTTTCTTCTTGATGGCCGACTTGGCAATGTTGAAATTACTAAGACAACTAAGAGGGGGGGGTGAATCAGTTGTTACTGTGCTTAAACAATTTTAAGTCTATTAATTTTTTTTTAACCTTCTCCAAGTGATCATCAAGATTATACAAGACATGAAAAACAAAAATAATGAACATCAATAACACATATAATATACATAGAGACATATATTCATGAGGAAACCCATAAAGGGAGAAAACCTCCTCTTCTTCGAATGATAGGAAATCTTTTTATGTTTTGTACATCATCTATCTTTGAGCACCAACTCAATGTGAGGCTACCACCTCTATTTTACAAGCTGCAACTTGCCGAGAGCACCAACTCTCTGGTTTCTCTAGCACCCACTAGAAAGAAGCATATTTTCTCCTTATGATCTCCAACCCCAATTGAATTGAAGCACCTACTTCCACTTATACAAGCACCAACTTGCACACATAAAACTCTTCGTTTTCCCTAGCATCACCCTGCCACCCTATTTTCTAGCCACAACTAGATGGAATCTACAACTCCCAGTATTCAAGCACCAACCTGAATATAAGAGGACCACAGTCCTCCCTAGCACCACCCTACCACCCTGATTATAAATATTTGCTTGAATAAACAACAATACATATATTTCAATTCTTACCACTTCTTCTCTGTTATGCAATTCTTCTCCGCTTCTGTCTGTTCACGCTTGACTCTTCTTGATTTTTATTTTATGTTTTGAAATTATGCTATGCTTTACACTGCTTATGTTCTTCTCATACTTGGCTCGACTTGTTGTCTCTTTCCATTTGTTCTTTCTCTTTTCTTCTCATGCTCTTAGGTTCTTGTACATTCTACTCTCTTCACCCTTTCTGTTTTATCCAACTTCTGTTTTTTCATCTCTGAATTTCTTCTCACACTGTGCATACTGTAATTTTCATTTCTTACAGTTCAACTCATTTTTTCAGAGAAAACCTGTATCCTCACTCTATTTCTGCATTTTTATTTTATGATATCTCCCATGATCAGTTACACATTGAATCTCCAACGCCCAAGAACTGTGATTTAGTTAGTATAACTAAATTGTACTTGATCAAGAACTCACGAAGTGAAACAGTAACCCTTCGATCAAACTGACAATTAATCACTGTCGTTGGATTATACACGTAGAGGATTTCTAACTTTTCAAATGTGTTCCTTGCAAACTTAACTTGCGCGAACTAGCATCGGGCATGTTCCTCCCCACATGACCACTGGTTGTGACCATACACCAAACAAAAAGAGTGCTTCGCGACTTCTCACATTGGATATGTTGTTGCAAGTCACCTTGATTCTCCCAACTCTTGATCTTTGAAGTGGGGTCTGGAAACGATATCTCCTTTCCCTATTCTCCATTTATGTGACCTTTGGTTGTGACCACACGCTAATAAAAAAGGCGCTACGCGACTTCGTGTTTCGCGATCTCGCGAGTTAGCTCTCCTCCATGCTTCGATGTCTGAACTCCCGAACTCCAAACTTCATCATGCCAGATCAACTGTCCATGACCCTCAGTGATGTGACGACCCAAATCTTCTATTCTCACATCGAGACTTCACATTTCACAATGTCAAAATTTAGCACTTCCTTTCTTCTTTTTCTTGATTCTCTGCTCTCATCCAATCGACGACCCATGACTTTCCTGTGATTCGACAGCCCAGATATTCTCTTCGCGAATCGGGACTTCATGACTTCACGTTTCACGATGTTGGTAGTCAGGTCAACTCCTTTCTTTCATTTCCCAATTTCTGAACTCTGCTCTTATTCGATCGACGATCCACGACAATCCTCGATCCAATGGTCCAAATTTCATTGGGACTTCGCGTTTCGGGACTTTGGAGATGGCCTCTTCCTGCTCTCTCCATTTCCCGCTCTCGCCATTCTTAGTCAGATCAAACCTTCAAACCTTTGTCTCACGATTCCTTCTTTCCTTTTCACCATTCTCAGTTGACATCAATGACAACACTGACAATACATCAAACACAGAACTCACCAACAATCTCCCCCTTTGAAATTGATGGAAAATTTTTGTGCAACTTTCTGCATTCTGGCAATTCTACATTCTGCAACAATAATCAAACCTTCTCCCCATTTGACATCGATGAAAAAGGAAACACACTCCCCCTGTCAAATATGAATGAAAAAACCAGAGCTATATTCACCAGAAATACAACAGATATTCAATAAGTACTTAAGTACTCCCCCTGACAAGGTGAACACATTAGATGAAAGAATATATGACCCCCAACTTTTGACGAAGATATTCAAATGGTGTCTGTGCTAATGGTTTAGTAAAGATATCAGCTATATGTTCTGTGGAAAGAATATAATTCAACTGAACAACTCTGTTTGTAACCTGTTCTTTGAGAAAATGATATTTTATTGGTATGTGCATAGTATTTGAATGAAGAATGAGATTCCTTGAGAAACTAATGGCACTGGTGTTATCACAGTGAATTGGAATAGGATCAGTATAAGTTACCTTCAAATCTGCAAGAGTTTGTATCATCCATAATAACTTAGTGCAACAAGTAGCAGTAGCAATGTACTTTGCATCTGTAGTTGATAATGAAATAGATCCCTGCTTCTTACTAAGCCAAGATACTAATGAATCACCCAAGAAGAATGCACCTCCACTGGTGCTCTTTCTCTCATCCACACAATTTTCCCAATCAACATCTGAATATGCAGTTAATTGAAAATTATGATTTTTAGGATACCACAGACTATAAGTCACTGTACCCTTCAAATATTTGAACATCCTCTTGACAAATGCTAAATGACTTTGTTTAGGAGCAGACTGATAACAACCTACCATTCCAATAGATTGCATTATATCAGGACGGGATGCTGTGATGTACAGAAGACTGCCTATCATTGATCGATATGTTCTTTGATCAACATCAGGTGAAATATCATCTTTACTGACCTTGCAACCAACCACCATAGGTGTACTAACAGGAGAGGAATATTCCATCTAAAACTTCTTCAACATCTCTTTCAAATATTTTTCTTGAGAGATAAATAACCCTGCAGAACTCTGATTTACTTGTAAACCAAGAAAATATGACAGTTCTCCTATCATGGACATCTCAAACTCAGTTTGCATAGAATTAACAAACCACTGAACAAAAGGGTCATTAGTACATCCAAAAATAATGTCATCTACATAAACCAAAACAACTAATAAATCATTACCTTCAGACTTAATGTATAGATTATTGTCAACAATACCTTTGTTGAACCCTTTGTCCTATAGAAATTTGTCCAGTCTATAATACCATGCTCGTGGTGCATGTTTCAATCCATATAATGCCTTTTTCAACTTGCAGACATAGTTAGGATTATATATCAGTGAAAAACCTTCAAGTTGTTCCATATATACTTCTTCTTATAGGTCACCATTAAGAAATGCTGACTTAGCATCCATATGATATACTTTAAAGTTCTTGTGACATGCATAGGCAAGAAACATTTTGATGGCTTCCAATCTTGCCACTGGTGCAAAGGTTTCATCAAAATCCCACCCTTCAACTTGTGCATACCCATTACAGACCAATCTGTCTTTATTCCTAACAATTTGTCCTTGTTCATTCATTTTACTCTTGAACACCCATTTGGAGCCTATTACATTCTTATCTTCAAGTCCAGGAACAAGTTCCAAAGTGTTGTTCTTCTCAATCTGATCAAGCTCTCCATTCATAGCTCTAATCCAATCGTCATGCTTGCTGGATTCATCAAATTTTTTAGGTTCAATCATAGATAGGAAAACAATATGATATTGTTCTAAGTCTTTAATCAATTGCCTTCTTGTCTAAACTCCTTTATTCATATCACCAATTATCTGTTTTTCAGGATGATTCTTTCTAACAATTATGAGAGGTGGTTTTGTTTATGTCTGTTGATTTGAGTCTGCATGAGTATTTGTATCTTCATCTGACTCATAGTCTTCTCTTTCTAATTCTTGGACATGTTCATCTTCAACTTCAAGTATATCCTCTATGGTTGGTTCAATACTACTTATATTTCATAGCGAGATTTCTTCATCAACTTTTATGTCAATACAATCAACCATTTTATGCAGCCTCTTATTATAGCATATGTATCCTTTACTGTTTGTAGCATACCCTAATAAGATACCTTCATCAACCCTGTCATCATATTTTCCAAGATTTTCATCATTATTCTTGATATAACACTTACTCCCAAAGACTTTAAAATGCTTGATTGAAGCAGGTCTTCCAAACCATAGTTCATAAGGAGTCTTGTCACTTTGTGGCCTGAGATGATCTTTGTTAAGAATATGTACAGCTGTATGAATTGCTTCTACCCAATATTTCTGAGCAATATTCCTTTCATTCATCATAGATCTTTCCATCTGATGAACTGATCTATTCTGCCTCTCAACTACTCCATTTTGTTGTGGAGTCCTTGGAATAGTATACTCTCTTTTGATCCCATTTTTATCACAAAAATATTTAAAGTTCCATGAACTAAACTCTCCTCCTCTATCAGACCTTACTGCCTTCAATCTTTTTCCTGTTTGATTTTCAGTCATAGCCTTAAACACTTTGAATTTTTTGAATGCTTCAAATTTTTCCTTAAGAAAAGCAACCCACGTTAGTCTAGAATAATCAACATGAAATAGTTTTGTTTTCTTGTACCTTCTTTGATGGTCCACATAAATCCATATGTACTAATTGAAGAGGTTTTTCTGTTGAAGGAAAGTTCTTAGATTTAAACTGTGTCCGAGTAAGCGTTCTTATTTGGCAAGGTTTACAAACAGAATCATATGATTTTGATATCTTTGGAAGATGTTTTACTGCCCAACTGTTTCTAAGCTTGATTATATGATCAAAATTTAGGTTTCCAAGTCTCCTATGCCATAACCAACTTTCATCATACTTGATTAAGTGACATTCTTCTTTTTCTTCTTTTAAAACATAGACATTGTTTTATGTTCTTATGCCTTTTGCAACCAATTGTCCCGAATTCACAGATTTTATTCTACAATCTTTAGAAGTAAAAACAACTTCACATCCTCTGTCACAAACTTGATTGACACTAAGCAGATTATGTTTCAGTCCATCTACCAACAACACATCTTGATCTTTCCCTTTGCCATTACTTAGACTTACCATTCATTTACCTTTGATTTTTCCTGTTGCATCATTTCCAAAAGTTACATTCCCTGATTTGCTTTCACTTAGAGACATAAACTTAATTTTTCCTCCAGTCATATGTTTGGAACATCCACTGTCAATATAAAAGGGGTTCTTTTGTCTTTGGGATGACAACACTAATCCACACTTATTACTTTCTTTCTTTTTCCATATCTTGACATTTTCAGTTGAGGAATTTATTCTTGGATCAACTTTGTAATTCTTCAAATGACAATCTAAGGATTTGTGACCAAAATTATGACAAATGTAACATTCAGGATCATTATACAATGGATCAAAATAATTGTTACGATATTCTCTACTCACTGACTGTTTAGTTCTATGTTGCAACTGTTGTTCATTTTGTGACCTCCTTAGTTGCATACTTCTAAACTTAATTCCACAATTTACAGCTTTATGACCAAAATTAGAACAATAATAATAGTAACCATAGAACAAATTTTGATACCTGAATATTGGCCTTCCCCTTGAAATTGGTTGCTTTATCTTTTGTTGGCTTTGTTCCTGTTCAGAATTCAACTCATCTTTATTAAATTTAGTTTGTAGAGTATGATCATGATCTGACTGTCTGCTGACTTGAAATTTGATCATCTTAGTAGATTCTTTGTTTTCTGGCTGACTACTACTAGAACCACTTTCATAACCTAGACCAGTTTTTATCAATGGATATCTTTGTTTACTCATGATGCTATTCAGTTCTTTTGAGGCTTTGATACTTGACAAATTTTGGTGATACAAGGCTTGAAACTTCTCCAACTCTTTTCTAGCTTTCACTACTTTTTCTTCCAGAGCTTCACATCTCACCTTCTTCTCTGCTAATTGTTGTTTTAGAATATATTCTATTTTCTTTGCTTCTTCTAATTCTATTTAAAAAAAAACAAAATCTTCGCTTGGTTCTTTACCATTCTTTTCAAACAACATCAACAATTGTTTTTGTTTTCTCTTCTTAAGTTTGGGTCTATCAATCTCTTCTAAAGCACTAATTAGTTCACCTTCCATATCAACCACAACTTCTTCGTCATTCATGTCACTTCCTGTGTATTCATCATCAAGGTATCCTATGGCCATAAGCATAAAATCATTCTCTTTATCTTCACAAGATGAGTTGCTATCTATGTCTTCTGAGGAGTCATCATTATTTGCACACCAACTTTTCTTTTTACTATATTTCTTAAATTTGTATTGCTTTTCATCATCAGAGATCTGGTCTTTTTTCTTGTGATGACACTTGGATGAAAAATGACCTATCTTACCACAGTTGAAGAATTTAAATGGCAGCTTGCCTTGGTATTTTCCTGATCCTTTCTTTAACCTTCTCACAAATTGTTCTTCAATATCATCCAATTCCGAGTCAATATTCTTGTTTTCTTTAAAAGATGCTTCTCTAGTGATGGATTTATCTTTACTAATCCTCATTTCATAAGCAGTCAGAGTTCCTAGGAGTTGATAAATAGGAATAATTTTAAGATCATTCAGTTCTTCTATTGCAAAAACTTTTGGATTAAATCTATCAGGCAGAGATTGTAAAATCTTCTGAACTAAAAATGTGTCTTCAATTTTCTCACCAAGACCCTTCATGGAATTCACAAGCTCCTCAACTCTTAAAAAATATTTACTAACTGTTTCATCCTCATTCATCTTTAGTTGTTCAAATTTCAATCTATATGTCTGAAGTTTGGCACCTTTTACTTTCTCATTTCCTTCATAACTGCTAATAAGTTTATCCCACATCTCTTTGGTAGATTCAAGATGCATGACCTTTACAAACTCAGCTTCATCAAGCCCACTCAAGATAACATTCATTGCCTTTGCATTGAAGATAAATTTTAGCTCATCATATTTGGAAGCTAGCACAACAGGTTTTGTATATCCAGTCTCTACTACATCCCAAACATCAACACCTAAGGCCATAATGTATGTTCTCATTCTAACTTTCCAGAAAGCAAAATTTGTTCCATCAAACAGAGGATGCTTATTGGTCGACGTCCCTTCATGACTTGTCATGTTTAAGCTTACTGATCTACCTTTAAATAAAGGGAACCTGCTCCTGCTCTGATACCAATTGTTGAAATTACTAAGACAACTGAG
>ML801595.1:159090-173620 GCA_009831015.1 Picea engelmannii
GCACCAACTTGCACACATAAAACTCTTCATTTCCATAGCACCACCCTGCCACCCTATTTTCTAGCCACAACTAGATGGAAGCTACAACTCATAGTATTCAAGCACCAACTTGAATAAAAGAGGACCACAGTCCTCCCTAGAACCACCCTACCACCCTGATTATAAATATTTGCTTGAATAAACAACAATACAGATATTTCAGTTCTTACCACTTCTTCTTTGTTCTGCAATTCTTCTCTTCTTCTGTCTGTTCATGCTTGACTCCTCTTGCTTTCTCTTTTCTGTTCTGCAATTCTGATATTCTTTACACTGCTTCTGTTCTGCTCATACTTGGCTTGACTTGATGTATCTTTCCATCTGTTCTTTCTCTGTTCTTATCATGCTCTTAGGTTCTTGTACATTCTACTCTCTTCACCATCTCTGTTCTGTCCAGCTTCTATTTTTTCATCTCTGAATTTGTTCTCACACTGTGCATACTGTAATTTTCATTTCTTACAGTTCAACTCATTTTTTCAGAGAAAACCTAGATCCTCACTCTATTTCTGCATTTTTCTTTTATGTTATCTCCCATGATCAGTTACACATCGAATCTCCAATGCCTAAGAACCATGATTCAGTTAGTATAACTAAATCGTACCTGATCAAGAACTCATGAAGTGAAACAGTAACCCTTCGACCAGACTGATGATTAATCATCGTCGTTGGATTATACACGCAAAGGCTTTCTGACTTTTCAAATGTGTTCCTTGCGAACTTTACTTGCACGAACTAGCACCGGGCGTGTTACTCCCCACACGACCACTGGTTGTGACCATACACCAAACAAAAAGAGTGCTTCGTGACTTCACACATCGGATATGTTGTTGCGAGTCACCTCAATTCTCCCAACTCCCGATCTCCGAAGTGGTGATGTAAGGTAGCTAGAGAGGTAGTGGTGGGGCCCTCTGGGCCCCACCACTACCTCTCTAGCTACCTTGATACCACTTGTTAAGAACCAAATACTGAATAAAAAAGCACCACAATAGATATACAAGAACAATATGCAAAATCTCATGTATTACTATCAAACCCTTAAGGTAGGGCAACACCATACAATGGATCCTATTATGGAAGGGATCCTCTCCTGTTCACTTGCCTCTTCGAGGGGGCATCCTCCTATTGAGTTACTACTCCAAATAAAATAATTCTCTTCATGTCTCATTACATTGCTTCAACCCCTTTATATAGTGCTACCATCACCTAAGAACATTCTAGAGGAGGAATCTTCTAGAAGTAGAAGATTCTAAGAAGTCCTCTTACATTTATTATATCTAACTACCATAGTGAGCCTTATTTAATAATAAAGTGGACCTAGTCCACCTTACATTGAATTTCCTCCACTGTTATCACTATGGGCTCTCTGGGCCCCACCATTACCTCTCTAGCTACCTTACAGGGGCCTAACAATGATAGCTCCTTCCCCTATTCTCTGCTGATGTGACCGCTGGCTGTGACCACACGCTAATAAAAAAAGCACTACGCGACTTCGTGTTTCGCGAGTTATCTCTCCTCCATGCTCCGATGTACGAACTCCTGAACTCCGAACTTCATCGTGCCAGATCAATGGTCCACGACCCTCAGTGATGCGATGACCCATATATTCTCTTCGCACATCGGGACTTCACATTTTGTGATGTTGGAAGTTAGCACTTCCTTTCTTATGTTTCCTGATTCTTGATTCTCCGCTCTTGTCCAATCGACGACCCATGACTTTCCTGTGATTCGACGAACCATATCTTCTCTTCGTGAATCGATACTTCACGACTTCACATTTTGCGATGTTGGTAGTCAAGTCAACTCCTTTCTTTCATTTTCTGATTTCTGAACTCTGCTCTCATTCGATCGATGGCCCACGACAATCCTAGATCCAATGGTCCAGATTTCATCGGGACTTTGGAGATGGTCTCTTCCCTCTCTCGCCATTTCTCGCTCTCACCATTCTCAGTCAGATCAAACCTTCAAACCTTTGTATCACAATTCCTTCTTTCCTTTTCACCATTATCAGTTGACATCAATGACAACACTGAAAATACATCAAACAAAGAACTCGCCAACAGGAAATTGCACAGGCAGTGCAAGATCTGATATACTTTCTGGCATCCAGTTGAATTTTTGGCCAATAATTTTTTTTCTAAACGACGACCACAGTTTTGTCTACACCGAAATGTCCTGCCACCCGACTGTAGTGGGCTTCCCAAATCATCTTTGAACACTCGCTTGTAGGAACACAGAGATGGCCCAAGTGGCATAAGAGTCCGTCCTGAATGTGAAACCAGTGACAGTGGTGCCTGTACCCAAGAGCTGATATGTGGTGGTGAAGTACAGATCTTGCTGGTAAAGTTGGGTCCACTACGATGTTTCATGTCCACAGGAATGAAGCATAGTGGTAAGTGAAACCACAAGAGGTCGACTGAGGCAGTCACCGACATGATTGGAGATACTTGTCTTATACTTGATGTTGAGATGGAACTGTTGCAGGTAGGTGGACCACTTTTGATGGCGGTCATTCTGCAATTTACACTGTGTCTGTATGAACTGCATAGGCTTGTGATCAGTGTGTATGATTGTCTCTATCCCCATAATGTAATGTTTCCATTGACGACAGGCTTGTACAATGGAATACATTTCCTTGTCATAGGTGGGGTATTTATGGACAATATCGAAGAGTGTCTCACTATGGTATGCCACTAGATTTTCGTGTTGAGTGAGAGCTGCTTCCACAACATAGTCAAATGCATCAGTCTCAATCTCGAATGGTTGTTGAAGATCGAGAAAGGAGAGTATTGGAGCTGAGAACAAATGATGTTTGATATCTTCGAATGCTCGTTGTTGCTCCTGCCCCCACATGAACTTGGCCCTATCACCTCCCTTGGTCACCTGACTAAGGGCCCAGGGAATATGGGAGAATCCTAACATGAATTGTCGGTAAAAATTGGCGAGTCCTATGAAGCTCTAAAGCTCGGTCAGTGTGGTTGAGGCTGGCCAGTCACGAATGACTTGGATCTTAGCTGGATCAACATGTACCCCATGCTCATCAATAATGTAGCCCAGGTATTTGACCTTGTTCATGACAAACGAGCATTTTTCCAAGTTGTCATAAAGCTTGTGGTGCCGTAGAGTGCTCAAAACCTGCTGAATATGCTGCATGTGCTCCTCCCACATTCTACTGAAGATGAGGATGTCATCCAAATATACTACCACAAAGTAGTTGGTGAAGGGTCTCAATACATCATCCATCAACCTCATGAAAGTGGTTGGTGCATTTGTTAGGCCAAAGGGCATGACTAGCCATTCGTAGAGACCTTCCTTAGATTTGAAGGTTGTCTTCCAGACATCCATTGGTTCGATGGGAACATGGTGGTATCCAGACTTCAAGTCAATCTTGTTGAATAAATTTTCCCCCTTGAGCTGGTCAAGAAGGTCATCAATCCTGGGAATGGTATAGTGGTTCCTCACTATGATTTTGTGTAAGGCTCTTGAATCAATGCAGAGTCGCCAAGTCCCATCCTTATTCTGCACCAGTACAATTGGGCTTCTGCAAGGGGAGGAGCTGGGTATGATATGCCCCTTTTGAATAAGATCTTGGATCTGACACCTGATTTCATCATTCTCCATCAACGAGCGTTGATAGACTGGTCCATTAGGTAGAGGCGTGTCGGGGGTCAGATCAATTGGATGCTTGACTTTGCAGTGTGTCGATACCCCTGTAGGTGAGACGAAGATGCCTCTATATTCTTCCATGATCCCGTCCACTTGCTTCTGCTGCAAAGAGAGGTGTTTTGTAGAGGCCAAATATGTGGTGATGACCTTCTGGTTACTGTGAGCAAAGATCACACAGAAGACAAACTTCCTAGTTTGTGAAATGACCTTACTACATTTCTTAGTAGAGATTAAAGAAATAGCAGTAGGCGGTGCCACCTCTGGGATCCTTTACAATTGTCTACCCAAAGTAATAATAAGACTACAGGGTATAGACTCATACACAACATGACGCTTCCAAAAATATGGTTTCCCTAAAAGAACATCACAAACTTCAAGGGGAGAAATATCACATAGTACCTCATCTTTGAAAGGCTTGATGTCGTAGGACAGACGACACTGTTGGCTAACACATAGATCTCTTCCTTGACGAAGCCAATCAATGGTGTAGACATGCGGGTGTGGTGTCATTGGCAAGTTCAGCCACTGACGACCTCTATTGAAATCAGGTTCTTCTGACTACCCTTTTTGAAAATGAAGTGAATTAGAGCCCCCTTGAACCACATCTACCCGTGAAAGAGGCATTCCCCTTCCTCTGGTTCTTCTGGTTCTCTTGGCCAGACTTTGGTGGTAGTGACCATGGAACTGGGTTCAACATTGATAATCCGCTTCCCTCCTTCAAGATTTGACTTAGAATCATAATCAACCTCTAACTCAGAAGCATTCAGCTCAGACACGAGGGATTGCTTGGAGTGACATTTGTCGGTGTTGTGCCAAGGAATTTTATGGTACTCACACCATTTTCCCATTTCCTTTTTTGTCTTCCCGTTGCCCTTCTTGTGTTGTGGATTGGACAGATTGTCCTGAGGGCGACCATCATGAATTGGTCCCCTGCTATGTGGGTTGGGGTTTCCTTTTCCCTACTTCGGCTGTGAGGGGTTTGCAGATCCAAACTCTCGTCGTTTTTGCTTAAATTTTTGCTCGATCTTGACAATGTATCTATAAGTTGTGCCCAATGAGGCGATGTCTAGGAACTCCATTTTTGTTTGAATGTATCTATGAAAACAACCACGGTATTTGAGAACCATATGACACTCAGAATATTTGATACCTAATTTGGTGTGAAGGGTATGGAAAATATTGGTGAAGTCTGGTACTATTTGGTCCCTTTCTTGATGTAGGGTGGTCCATCTAGTGTACTGGTCCTCGTAGCTTCGAACAGGGTAGTATTATTCTTTAATGGCATCCCAGAAGGAATCCCATGTAGGGGCCACCAAAAAAATTGCAGATTCCTCCATGACCCTTTTCTCAGAGTAGGTATCCCACCATTCTTTAACATGGGGAACGACCTTGAGGAGTGCAAAAGTGATCTTTTCCTGATCGAAAAATTTGTGGACCGAAAAATATCCTTCGAACAAATTTAACCATTTATCTACAACATATGCATTTATCAGTCCTTCAAATAATGGAATATAAAAATTTACCTGTACCTTGAAGAGGGTTGCATGGCCGCCTGATGAATATGCTTCTCCCGTGGAAACCGTCAAAGGATCTGCGCGAAGTTGTCCATCATTTCGTTCCTTTGTCGCGCGAGGGCTTCCTCGAGCAACATTTTAATAGGATCTCCTGCTCCATCATCTTTCTTTTCCTCTCCCATGGGTTTTTGTCAGGCTCAGCATGACCGATTTGGTAATGGCTCTATCGGTTCGAGTCCCAACTTCTTGTACCCAGACCTTGTCAGGGACATGCACGAAGAAAAATAAATAAAGAGCAGACCACTATGATACCACTGATCCGGATTTAGGAGCGGAACGAACTGATTACAAAATGAATACCATAAGAATAGAGATAGGAAGAATAACATAAATATTCATTGAACACATTCTTCTATTAAATAATGGAATAGGCTGAAACTATAAAACTGCAGAACTAAAACTTGGTCGAATGGTGGTAGCTATCTCTGAGAAGAGATGTGGCTGTTATGTGCATCCGTCTAAGCATAATGGATTACAATGAGGCTCTATAGGCCCTTTTCATATTACTCATGAATTCCAAAACCATAGACATCCAAAAACCTAACCCTAGAAGGTGAAACGCCAAAAGTCATGTGGGCCCTATGGGTAAGATGGTGTAATTTGGTACCTCAACTTTCTAGGGTCATAACTATTGCACACGACCTCTGTTTTAGGTGTGTGATAGCCCGTTGGAAAGGTATTTCAGAGAGATACACATTCCACCATCATAATCTAACTCTGTCTATAGTCTAACAATGGCAAGGAAAATAAAAACAATGTTTAGGGCCCCAAAACAACCCTGAAAGTACAAAAAGATGTGCTGACATGAAAACATACAAAATAAGCCAGTTGAATTAGGTGAGAGGCCACCCGTATCCACCTAGAGAATGTGTGAGGCTTCATAAATCCCCAAAAGTGTAGAACCCACAATTATAAAGCAGTACAGAAAGATGTGTTGAACAAAAACGAACACGAGGAGCCAGTTGGAATAGGTGGGTGGCCACCAATATCCACCTGGATCAGATGTTTAAAGCTCTGCAAGCCAACTGATATAGAGAAAAAAAAACCTACAAAGGCAAATGCAACAACCAATATTACATAAGAATCTCTATATTCATCATTTGGCTACACTTGATATGTCAAATAGATAGAAAATTGATTAAATCTAATTTAGCAGTCCAATATTACCTCGGGAAAAAGGAGAAAAATATTTTCCACATCTTTTTTTGAGGACATCTAGCTCATTATATAGGTCAAGGTAACTATTAGATGTAGTTCCCAAAAATAAAGGCACTGAACCATCAACATCCTGACAATAAAAATAGTTAGATATCATTTTCAGGATTAACTGCGTAGTGTAAGTCAATAAAAATAGTTATTGGGTCAAAAGTCACGAAATCCACAATTTCAAGGAATGCTTAATGTTTTTCATGGGGACAAAATATGTTCAAATAAATACTTAGAACACCATTCTTTTATTCGAAATCTAGAAGTGTGGTCTATGATTGATTATATGAGAAAACTTTTCACATGAAAAGGTGTCAATTTCCCATCTTATTCTAAATAAGTCTCTATTCCCCCTTCCCTCTTCTAAAACAAAAAAAATAGAGAAAGTCCACGGGAAAATAATTTAATACTTCAATTTATTTCCGCGAAGTAGGAATGTGGCCAAATCTGGGAGAATTGCTTGAGTACATTTGCAAAAGAACACAAACTATCATATTAGAATTTTAAAAGTTTTTAGAAAATAGATATATTCACAAGCTTGTTGACACTTGAATCCGTTAGGACCGGAACGACAAACTCAGGAGGATAAAAACCCCCCTACATTTTAGTAGAGGTGGTACTCTTCTGTTATGATTTTCGTGGGACTCTAGGTCTTTAGAATGTGGGACTTTTACAGAAGTCCATCGTGGTAATCAAAGGAAATTAAAGATACAAAAAACATAATTTTTTTTATTTTCTTTTAAATAAAGTTCATGAGAATGGACCAGGAACCAAACACATTCACACATTTAAAGTAAATTGTAATGATCCCAAGCCATTATGCAAGGATCATCACGGTTTTGGTGTCTTTTTAAAACTTTTTCTGAGTGAGGTATTTCTTCAAACACTTTGTTGTCCTACTTGTTTAGATGTGTTTACTTGCTGAATGGCCTCTTGATTTCAGCCTTAGGGTTTACTGAGGTGTTTATATGTGTGTATGCAGCAAATAACAGAAAGCGACAACCATGGAACATACCTCAACCATAAGCAATATGATAGACAATACAAAACATCTCAAATAGCTTTTATTCATAAGATAGAGAAACCTGCTACAATGAAGATGCCGATCTGGAATGCTCAACAGATGGCCAAGAAGATAAACAATAGAGCTTCTAAAAAATGCTCCAATAGAAGACTCCAACATGCCTCCAAGGGCTGGATATGCAATGAAGACTGAATACAATAGATCTGGGTCATAAGAATGCTAAACCCCCAAGATGGAAGGTGCCACACTCTGCTAGAATGCTGAAGCCCTCAATAATTCGGCCCTGCTTCCAAAAGTGTCCAATCACCCCAAGAAATATGTCAATTGATAGATCAGGCAACTATAAGGACAACCCAGGTGTCCAAATCTCCAAATCCACTCTCAAACCCTGTAGATCTGAACTCCTCCACTGAATGGTGCACCCCACTGGATGATTGAAACCCTAGATAATTCGGCCTTGATGAAAGAGGCCTTCAAATGCTCTGAAACTCCCCAAAAATATAGATCAGGACACTTCAATTCACTAGGTGAAGTCTCAGGGTCATATCTGAAGTGTAACCCCTCCAAACTGACTAGATTTGAATCTCAAAAATGCCCTCTTTCTCTTCAATTCGTCCCACTGCTCTAAGAAATAATCTGAGCCATAAAAATCTCTCAGAAAGCACTAGGAATGATGGTGAAGACCCTGCAAGAAGAACCCAGGTGATATAATCTCCAAAAGCTCTGCCAATCATCGACAATGAATCTCTCTCCAAGAATGGTGCGCCCCCCTTTGCTGGAAACCCCCAACTGGTGCGCCCTCCTTCTATCTGCACAAGTAACTGATGTGGAACCCTCCTGCAACTGAGTATATATGGAACTAGAATGGTGTGGGAGCGTATTGCATCTCTGAGACCAATCTTGGGACAAGTTAGGTGGAATCTTTCACCACCAAATCATCCTCTAGGGTTTGTTAAGTCAAAATCCTCAAAACCCCCAATGCTGGGCTTACTAGCTAGAAGCCAGATATCAAAAGATAGAAAGACATGAATGAATGAGTAGAGGCCCTTGCCTTTCCTTTATAATTTTTGGCTCACCTTGTCCCTCCAAAGTGACTTTCATTTTATTAATATTTAATTAATTAATTAAATCACTTTAATTAATTAATTAACCTTTTTACCTCTGAAAAGATCCTTATCTCTCCTTGTGGCTTCCCTGGCCACTGAAAGTCACTTCTAGCCATCCCATCCTATAGTGTTTCTCTTCCCGATTTCAATGAGCTATTACACTAAGAGGTTCCTCCAAGTAATGTGCCCAAAATGACCTCTTAAGTGATCATAATTAACTTATAGCTCAAAATAGTCAAAATCATGGAAATCGTCAGAATACAACGAAACCAAAGCCAACCTGTGCGGAATGGCTTATAATGATGGAATATGATGATCGATGCAATATGGACCCCACAATGCCTCTCAAATACCCCTGTACTCACTATAACATCCATCTGGCTACTCTGGTCATCATAAATCTCTGCATTGTGATGATGTCCCAAAGTGTGGACATTACAATCCTCCCTGCTAGAAAATTGCTTGTCCTCAAGCAATAACCAAATAATCTCAAATAAAATACCAGGATCCCATGTCCACCTATGGGATACATAGTAGAACCCATCCAAAGACGAACAATAATACACTCCACCCCCTGGATCCCATATCAGAAAGTGAACTGCAATACTCTGCGAAGCATAGTCCTGAAAGATATCAACCCTGTGAACCTCCTGCACATGACACATGGCCTCATCTTGGAGTGATTCCATCCTCCAAATCTCTACCAAGAACCACATGACCTCCATCAACTGCACATGTTGATGCCCTACCGAGGTGATGCAAGCCCTCCGTGAGGCACCCGCAAGCGATGCGCTCCTCTCAACACTGAAGATCAATGGAAAGTTAGAATAACTTTCCCTTGCAATGGTCCACTCTCCCCTGTCGGTCAATGAACTGCTCAATCCTGCAATCCCTGGGTCCCATGCTAACCTTTGTCGAAGATCCTCATGCTGACACTGCACTACTCTGACCATGACTGTCTACCCCCTGCATACATACTGGATCCTCAAGATGAAATACCTGTGACCACCGGACCTGCTGTCCAGAAACTGTATCTGTAAAGGCATCTCTGTAGAAGAAGTACCTGTCCAAACATCTCCATGCCCTATCATGATGATCAAGCAGAAGAAAAGGTCTCGCCCCATAGGAAAAGTACCCGCAGACCCACTCCATACCAACCCAAGGTGGAGTGTGTGGCTCTCTGGTACAACCTGGGTCAACATGAACATTGTGCTAACAAAACGGACTCCTGGGTCCCATGGAAAACTTGGAAGTTCATCACTTCCAATCTCCTCTAACTGCTCCTGTGTGAGACTGATCACTGTAAGAATCCCTATGTGCTCATCTGCTACCACCTGCCCCATGATGCTCTCTCTCTCACACCAAGTCTCAACTGGCTGCCTATGACGATCCCTCTCTCTCCGGCTGGATGTCATAAAGGTACTCATGTCAGGTGGCCTCGACCTAGGCACTCTCCATGCTCTCAGCAATTGTCTATCTCTCCTCATGCGACTGTTGATCTGGTGAATATGCTCAATCATAACTATGGGCTGTTGCAAAAGAGTGAAATATGCATACTCCCCTAAGTGTGTATCCTCCCTGCAAGGCACTATACCCCTATGAATTTCACCATACATCTCGACATGACTCTGTGAACTATCCCCCATCACTGTATGCTCCAACATACTCATGTCGTCTCCTGCAGACTCATGCTACATCATAGATCCAGGGTGTGCTCTTGGATCAACCTCTACATGGAGGTCAACTACTCTCGGAACAAAAATGGAAGTGTCCTCCATCAACTGGAGCTCCTCTGCTAGACCACCAACATCCTTTGACCATGTGACTGACTGATACATATAAGTATCCACTAAGACAGATGAAGTGGATCTCTGATGGATCTCCTCAGGAGACTCATATGTCCTAGAGTCTGATTCTTGAAGGGCGGTCTGTGTGCCTTTCAAGAATCCTCGAGTTCTCACCAACTCCTGAGTGAATCGATCCATCTCCAACTTCTGCTCCCTCAGAGTCTCATGATACATCTCACCAACCCTCAGTAGATAATCCCTATCTGTCAACAACTGTTGGTAGTCAGTCCTCAACACAGATACTCTCTCCCTGAGAGTATGAAAATCATCCATGGTAATTCCCTCATCTGAACTACCATGTTCCATTGATTCTCTCCAGCAGTAATCTGCTATCACTGCATGCATGTCATCAATACATATAGTGGTTGCCATGATCATATCCTCACTGGCTCTCAACTGTGCTGCTAAGTGGTGTGACTCATGATCATGGTCACGCTGAGGTGCCACCTCATATCCCTCACTGCCACTGTTAGTCTCGATATGTCAACTCTAGAGTCCCCAAAGACACTCTTTGCATAAGATAACATGATCAACTGCCCATTGTCTACAGTACTACTGGGTCTGTCCATATGTAACTACACATCATCCTCAATGGCTAGCTCCCTCTGAATCATACTGTATCTGGTGTGAGCAGCTGTATCCTCCTGTGCACTCAACCTGCTACTATCTTCTGCACCTGGATCCCATATAGATGTATCCAGACTCTTGCTATGATCATCCTGACTTCTAAAGAGTGCATCCTCATCCATGCAATCTGATCTTGGAAGTAAGTGCTCCATCCACCTGTCAGCCTCTGCAATCTGCTCAACCAATGGAGTCTCCAATAGTCGTGACTCTATCTCCTCTGGCTGACCTGTATGTGTGAGGTCAACTGCCGGTATGTCCTGTACCTCCTCCTGGATCTGTGGGTTCACCTGTCCATGGTGTGCATCCCACCCACTAGGCTCATCCATCATACCTGACGTGCCACTAATATCCTCATGTGACGTGGCTATCATGGGTGTCTGAACAGGTGACAAATGTGTCACGACCCCCATAGGAGGCTGGTCATCTGTAGGTGAAAACACAAGTGGCTCCTCACTAGTGTCACTACTCCACTGAGATGTAAAGAAATCAAGGGTATGTGATATGTCTGCTGAGACACTGGTGCTATCGTCCTGTCCCTCCAGCTGCCTATCCACTACACAAGGGTCATCCTCCTCCTCAAGCGTGCAAGCATCACTAGTCTCTGTGCAAGAGTCATCATCACTATCCTCTGAGGTAGAATCACTATCACTAGCCTTTGTGAAAGAGTCACTGTCATCATCGGACTTCTCCAAATCCTCATCATCACTATCATAGTGTACCTCAATGATATGCTTCTTACCCTTACCCCTACACCTATGATCTGGTTCCCAAGGTACCTTGCAACTGTAGAAAAGTTGCGTGCTCCTAATGGGTGTGGGGTTTCTCTGTGCTTCCCTCCATCTAGCTACTTCGACTCTGCCTCTCTCTGTTATGCTGGTCCAATATGTCACCTCATCTTCGCTCCAACTGGGGTTTTTCATGGATATAAACTTTTGGAGCGTTATTAGAGGCTCGAGTCTCTCACAAAGTGCATGATATTTTCTTTCACAACGCACAACTATTCCAAAAAAATATGTAGACCCCATCTTTCCTTATGGAAGATCCCTCAGGCTTGTAGGAGTCTAAGCTCTGATACCATTGTAATGATCCCAAGCCATTATGCAAGGATCATCACTGTTTTGGTGTATTTTTAAAACTTTTTCTGAGTGAGGTATTTTGTCAAACACTTTGTTGTCCTACTTGTTTAGATGTGTTTACTTGCTGAATGGCCTCTTGATTTTTGCCTTAGGGTTTACTGAGGTGTTTATATGTGTGTATGCAACAAATAACAGAAAGGGACAACCATGGAACATACCTCAACCATAAGCAATATGATAGACAAGCCAAAACATCTCAAATAGCTTTTATTCATAAGATAGAGAAACCTGCTACAATGAAGATGCCGATCTGGAATGCTCAACAGATGGCCAAGAAGATAAACAATAGATCTGCTACAAAATAATCCAATAGAAGACTCCAACACGCCTCCAAGGGCTGGATATACAATGAAGACTGAATATAATAGATCTAGGCCATAAGAATGCTAAACCCCCAAGCTGGAAGGTGCCATACTCTGCTAGAATGCTGAAGCCCTCAATAATTTGGCCCTGCTGCCAAAAGTATCCAATCACCCCAAGAAATATGCCAACTGATAGATCGGGCAACTGTAAGGACAACCCAGGTGTCAAAATCTCCAAATCCACTCTCAAACCCTGTAGATCTGAACTCCTCCACTGAATGGTGCACCCCACTGGATGACTGAAACCCTAGATAATTTGGCCCTGATGAAGGAGGCCTCCAAATGCTTTGAAACTCCCCAGAAATATAGATCGGGACACTGCAAGTCACTAGGTGAAGTCTCAGGGTCATATATGAAGTGTAACCCCTCCAAACTGACTAGATATGAATCTCAAAAACGCCCTCCTTTTCTTCAATTCGTCCCACTGCTCTAAGAAATAATATGAGCCATACAACTCTCTCAGAAAGCACTAGGAATGATGGTGAAGACCCTGCAAGAAGAACCCAGGTGATAGAATCTCCAAAAGGTCTGCCAATCATTGGAAATGAATCTCTCTCCAAGAATGGTGTGCCCCCCCTTGCTGGAAACCCCCAACTGGTGCGCCCTCTCTCTATCTGCACAAGTAACTGATGTGGAACCCTCCTGCAACTGAGTAGATATGGAACTAGAATGGTGTGGGAGAATATTGCATCTCCAAGACCAAGCTTGGGACAAGTTAGGTGGAATCTTTCACCACCGAATCATCCTCTAGGGTTTGTTAAGTCAAAACCCTCAAAACCCCCAATGCTGGGCTTACTAGCTAGAAGCCAGCTATCAAAAGATAAAAAGACATGAATGAATGAGTAGAGGCCCTTTCCTTTCCTTTATACTTTTTGGCTCACCTTGTCCCTCCAAAGTGACTTTCATTTTATTAATATTTAATTAATTAATTAAATCACTTTAATTAATTAATTAACGTTTTTACTTCTGAAAAAGATCCTTATCTCTCCTTGTGGCTTCCCTGGCCACTGAAAGTCACTTCTAGACATCCCATCCTGTAGTGTTGCTCCTCCCGATTCCAATGAGCTATTACGCTGAGAGGTTCCTCCAAGTAATGTGCCCAAAATGACCTCTTCAGTGATCACAATTAACTTATAGCTCAAAATAGTCAAAATCATGGAAATCGTCGGAATGCAACGAAACCAAAGCCAACCTATGAGGAATGGATTATAATGATGGAATATGATGATCGATGTAAGTTGTACCCCACAATGCCTCTCAAATATTATGCAAGGATCATCACGGTTTTGGTGTCTTTTTAAAACTTTTTCTGAGTGAGGTATTTCGTCAAACACTTTGTTGTCCTACTTGTTTAGATGTGTTTACTTGCTGAATGGCCTTTTGATTTCGGCCTTAGGGTTTACTGAGGTGTTTATATGTGTGCATGTAACAAATAACAGAAAGGGACAACCATGGAACATACCTCAACCATAAGCAATATGATAGACAAGACAAAACATCTCAAATAGCTTTTATTCATAAGATAGAGAAACCTGCTACAATGAAGATGTCAATCTGGAATGCTCAACAGATGGCCAAGAAGATAAACAATAGAGATTCTAAAAAATGCTCCAATAGAAGACTCCAACATCCCTCCAAGGGATGGATATACAATGAAGACTGAATACAATAGATCTGGGTCATAAGAATGCTAAACCCCCAAGCTGGAAGGTGCCACACTCTGCTAGAATGCTGAAGCCCTCAATAATTCGGCCCTGATGCCAAAAGTGTCCAATCACCCCAAGAAATATGCCAACTGATATATCAGGCAACTGTAAGGACAACCCAGGTGTCCAAATCTCCAAATCCACTCTCAAACCCTGTAGATCTGAACTCCTCCACTGAATGGTGCGCCCCACTGGATGACTGAAACCCTAGATAATTCGGCCCTGATGAAGGAGGCCTCCAAA
>ML801595.1:173720-194408 GCA_009831015.1 Picea engelmannii
GACTTTCATTTTATTAATATTTAATTAATTAATTAAATCACTTTAATTAATTAATTAACCTTTTTACCTCTGAAAAGATCCTTATCTCTCCTTGTGGCTTCCCTGGCCACTGAAAGTCACTTCTAGCCATCCCATCATGTAGTATTTATCCTCCCTATTCCAATGAGCTATTACACTGAGAGGTTCCTCCAAGTAATGTGCCCAAAATGACCTCTTCAGTGATCGCAATTAACTTTTAGCTCAAAATAGTCAAAATCATGGAAATCGTCGGAATGCAACGAAACCAAATCCAACCTGTGTGGAATGGCTTATAATGATGGAATATGATGATCAATACAATCTAGACCCCACAATGCCTCTCAAATACCCCTGTACTCGCTATAACATCCATCTGGCTACTCTGGTCATCATAAATCTCTGCACTGTGATGATGTCCCAAAGTGGGGACATTACATAAATAAACCAAATTTCCTCACATCCATCATAGTTGGGCGAAATATTTTTGATCACATAAAAAATAAAAGAAAATGATCTGCATGCATAAGAGAACTTTGATAGAGTGATACATGCACAACTCAAACATAGATAATGATAGATAAACCTAAAACTGGGTTACAAAGTACAATCGAGATTGTTCCCAAAATAATTCTCTTGAAATTTCTAAAAGTATATAGTTTATTACATATTCTCTGAAATTTAAATGCATTTGTCATAAAGACCGGGATTAGGGTTCCCGCGGACCATAAATAAAATATATATAAGAATGAAGTTTGTAGAAAGAAGAAAGTGGGCGACAAAAGATAACAAGACCTGGTAAGAAGAAAAAGGAAATTATCAGTCTTCGATTAAACCTTTCTATTTAAAGAGGTGGAGTAACTGGATGAAGGACTTGATAAACAAAGAATGATTTGATCAGTATGAACTTACTATGATGGTATCTCTCTCTTGTCACTTGCTTGTTGATGTCCTTTTATTGCTTTCATTGACGGTTACAGGAACCGTCTCAACTACCTTTTTCCCTCCATCGGTCAGTTTGTTGATATTTTTTTTAAACCACTCTTCGATGTAGCTTCTCATTGGCACCATGCTGATTTCATGCCGGATTTTTATATTGAAAAGCTCGCCCTCCAAATCCATTAGATCAATGGAAATATTACGCAAAGATTCTTCAATATCTTGATTTTTTACTGAATAATCCATTAGCCATTTATCTACGTCATCTTCATTATACTCAAGAATGCCATAAAACTTTTCAAATGATAACCCTTTGAAGATCTCAACTTGTTCGTCAAAGGCTTTCTTGGTTAGGAACATCGAGTTGAGAATCAATTTGGGGTCTTGGACCTCATTGGTGCTCCCGGCTAGGTCTATCTCATTCAACCTTTTGAATAATTCTTCTCTCCTTGTTATGGCTTGGTTGCATGCTTGGACAATGATATTCGAGTTTTTAAGCATTTCCTTCCAGCATGTGTTCAGTTGTTTTATCTGGTTCAGAGAAGGGAGACCCTCCTCTCTTCTTCTCAACTCTGTCATATTGGTAACTTTAAGACCGAAGGGTAGGACCGCGTCAAGGTAAAAAACTTCTTCATTTTTAAAATCCGCCTATAAATATTCATGGAAGGCATGTGCCCTCGTTCCAAAAGAGACCATGTTCTTTTACATCTCCCAAGCCTCTTGTTGAGGAAAAGGTATGAATTACCTTACTCAATCATTTTCGAACCTTGTCTGGCTAGGAAACGATAGTCGGGAATGTCACCTTGGATTTTATAGCCTAAAAAATATTCTCCCAATCTGTAAATATTAATTACTAGTATTGAGGCTGATTTATTAATGAAAATAATGTTGCAATATAAAATAAAGTTTATATACGTTTCTGAAATGTACACAGATTACATAAAGTAAACATGGAGATCAAAAAGTGAAAAGTAACCAAGTCATAAATACACATATATGAGACAAAATAACAATCTGATTTATTTCAATATGAGATATCAAAAGTGTTTTTCTCTTTACAAAACCCCTGCGAGGGCATGGACCAAAGTATGATTTAGAGATCCTCGATGAACACCATACAAAAAGACTCCGAAAATAAAGTAAAAATGAAATTTATAATATGGATCATCTTGCCACAAACGACTGCCAATTTGACTTTGTAAGATATCCTTTATCAACCATGAAACTTAATTCACAAACAACCAAGAATACACATACTATAAATGATGGATCAACACCTCTAAAACAAGCATCTGAAAAGTTTAGTTCAGTCTTGAACCTTGCTGTCTACAATAAGACCCTGCTGTCAAAAAGAGAATTAGGCTTTGAATAAACTCAAGAATGAATGAAAACTGAAACTATCTCATGAAAACAAAATAGCAAACCTTAGTCTTGCTTTCTCAGCATGAAGAGAAAGGGATAAATTGAAAAGGGCAAACTTCTCTTCAACATGTATTTCACTGATTTTACTATTGTTGTTTTTATGTAAATCAAAGTTAAAAATGCATACCTATAACCTGATATTTAACCGTTTGTATATTAGAATAGAACCAGAAATGTGATATTAGATTTACTTGATGAATACAAAAACATAATTTAGAAAACAAATTTATTGTTTAAACTTTGAACCACTAATACAAGGGAGCATGCTTTACAGGAAATGGATCATTTGTAGCTTTTGGAGTGGTCACAACATTTTGGCTAACGAAAAATGTCAAAATGGGAAAGTGTAACACACCCAACCATAAATTCCCTTCTTTTACGTTTGGGTCATAATAAGTTTGTTTTTCCTTAACTATCTCCTCTTGAATCATCTATTCGAGACGATTCATTCTTTTCCTCTTACCCGTAGCTTTCTAACGACTGCTACTAGACTCTATACCGAACCTTGGTTTATATCTTACGACTCTCCAAAGTTATTTAGGGGTTCATTCATTGAGGGCCACATGTCGCCCACGTGGATTCATCTCGTTCGTACCATCTCTAGGTTCCTACCTCCCGCAGGGAAGGTCCATCCATCAACTAGTCCAATGACTGGCTTAACCCTCGTCTAATACACATGATAGCGAAGAATTCGACACTTCATCACTTCGATGCTTTGATGATGAACGCCTCTTTATTGTCTATGCACGAGATCCCCCGAAGTCCTAAACTCCCGAAGTCCCGTGATCTTGCCACGTGGTTTTGGCCCTCGAGACTTTTGGTCTCTCTTCGTATTACACCCCAAATCCTCTGGAGTCCGAAGTCCTGAACTCCCGGATTTCCAGTCACTTTACCAACCACTTTAGCTAAGCGGGCTCGTATCAGGGATTGACACATGTAAGGGTCAGGGGTGACACATGTCACGTTTCAATGGGTCTATAGGTATGTGATACACATGGATCCAAGTGACATGTGACACGTCGAAATTGGGTCCACGCACCCTGGGTGACGTCACTGCACTATGTCACTCCGGACTGGTCATCCTTCATGCCCTTCGATCTTGCGGCTAAGGTTGGTCCACATACCCCTTGGATCAACGGTCTCTGCTACTTAATAACTTCGACGTTCGGGGGTTTCATGCTATAGACTTCTCCTTTCTCCTAAAGTAGTCAAAACTGAATTGACCATGGGGTAGATCCAATGATCAGGGAGGGATCCAACATGCCCTCAAATCAATGGTTCCCATTACTTCGTTGTTTCGGCCTTCGAGGATTTTTTCATGTAATCTCCATTTTTCTCCCGGAGTAGGTCAGCGCCGGGCTAACCATCGCCTAGATCTTACGGTGAGGAAAAGTCTCAAAGCATCCTAAAATCGATGTCTACCATTACTTCGGGCTTTGGAGCTCATCGACACACCACACCTCAAATTATCCAGAGTGCCCAGTCTCCGAACTAAAGGATCTAGTGCCACGCATCCCTTGTATATCAACGGTTGAGAGGGATCCTGAAGGATCTGAGGACCGACCTTCCTCATTTCTTCGTAAATTCGGCCTTCGGAGGTTTTGATGTTACAACGCCCCGATCCTCCTGAAGCGGTCAACATTGGGTTGACTTCATCATAGATCCAATGGCTAGGAGAGAACCCGAAGGATCCCCATATCAATGGTCAAGGTCACTTCACGACTCTGGCCTTCAGGTGTTTTGGATTCACTGCCAGTCCATTTTCCCGAAGTGGGAATTTTCCGAAGTACCATGTGTGGGTCCCTTCTCCTAAATGATTGGACGATAGGCAGGGCTCCTAACGATCTCCCCCAAATATACGGCTCTCCTTCACTTCGTAACTTCAACGTGTAGGGATTTTGATTTTATAGCATATCCATTCTCCCGAAGTGTAACTTCGTCGAAGTACCATACGTGAAACCTTCCACTAGACGATCAAACGATTGAGAAGGGGCCCCAACGGACTCCCCAGATCAACGACTTACAACCTTTCACGACTCTGGAATTCATATATTTTTGACCGTTATGAAGTTTGACATCCTAGGGCTTCGAGCTCCCAAATATACGAAGCCATCAAGAGTTATCTCCTTTCGGACTTCGCACAGGGTTCCTAGACCTTATTCATATGGACCCTCTGATGAATCTCAGGCTATAAGCTCTACTCTTAGCCGAGATTTGGTTAAGGTCATGGGTGTGAGCCTAAGGTATATTAGGATATTGGTTTGAAGGAAACAACTTCCTATCTCGCAAAATTTTAAGTTTTGAAACAAAGTGGGGTAATCTCGTGGAATTACCGAGACGGTAGCAGTGCCAAGAGGCTTGCTCTGACTCTGGAACTGTGAGGTAAATCCCTGGGGAAAACACCTTCGAGGGTTAAAATGGAGCATATGGAAAATCAAGAAGAAGCATAAGTCCTCAAGGGGATAAATACATACGCATCACTCGATCACTCAATACATAGACCAATCTTAAATGTATACATGCGTGCATTCATTCATTATTCCATTTCAACGAAAAAATCATGAAAGCACTTATTAGAACCAGAAGACGTGATGCGACTACTGAAAGGGGTGCATGTTTCCACCCAAACCATAGGCTCAATCACTCCTAACAGATTTACCACTTGCCACCCCCGAGCTAGACCATGATTCTTTGAGATTGAATCTTTTGTTTCGGCTCAACGAAAGTTAGGGACTAAGGTTACTCTCCTTCTCCCAGCTCAGTCATAGATAGGGACAAAGGTTACTCTCCTTCTCCCGACTCAGTCATAGATAGGGACGAAAGTTACTCTCCTTCTCCTAACTCAGTCATAGATAGGGACGAAGGTTACATTCTTTCTCCCGAATCAGTCATAGATAGGGATAGAAGTTACTCTCCTTCTCTTGACTCAGTCTCTATTTCCTGAGATTAGACCTCACTTTCTTTCCTAGTTCTTCCTCAAACCCAAGAGCTTAGGATCTCATCTCTACCCTCTTCGCAGGTCTTCCTCTTCCCACCATGCCTTCCTTTCTTTCCTTCCTCAACAAGATTGCATGTGGCCCGAATTCCCAGTCCGTGGTCAGTTCTTGAAGCCTTACAAATGGGCGTTGTACCCCATCCCCTCATTAACTCTTGAGGAGGTCTTCCCACCTACCAACTTGAGTGTAATTCATTCCTGGGTCAGAGGGTTGTTCTGATCCTAAGAAATTAAATCCAACAAAGTACTAGTTTGGTGGGGGTTTAACTCAACCATTCCTGGTTCCCCTCACCATCTATTTCATAACATCTGTGGTCTCTCTTAGCACACCCCCCTTCTAACAGTCATGCAACACTTATCCATTTTCTAGTAAATAACAGAATTTACATTCATTGACCTTTTATGCAAAGTTCCATCAAATCAAATATTCACACATATTGAGTTTTCCATAGTCTATTGGCCCATATAGTTATATTTAGAAACTGGGGGAAACATGGGTGTTACAATCCCCTCCCCCTTAAAGGAACATCATCCTCGATGTTATATCTATCAACATGATATGTATATACAGAAGTAAACAGAAATGGATATGCATGTCTCATGGCATCCTCCATTTCCCACGTGGCCTCATCTAGGCCAAAGTGTTTTCACTGTGCCTTTACCTGTGCAATGGTTCGATTTCTGAGTGAGGTGTCCTTTCTTTCTAGTATACATTGAGGTTCTGGTAGGAATTCTCCCACCAGATCCACCTTAATCACATACGAGTCAATTATATGATTAGAATCATGTACATATTTCTTTAATAACGAAACATGGAAAACAATATGTGCCTTCACGGTGGGGGGGAGTGCTAGACTATGGGATATAGGTCCCACTCTATCTACGATTTCAAAGGGTCCACAATACCGGGGTGTTAATTTGTCACAAGCTCCCATTCTCAAGGAACTCCTTCTGGTCCTAACTCTTAGATAGACATGGTCTCATGTCTTTAACTCTCTGGGAGTTCTCTTTCTGTTGGCGTAAATCTTCTGTCTATCCTGACCAATTTTCATATTTTTCTTTATCTGAATCACTTGTTGTTCCATTTATTTCAGCATGTCGGGTCCGATTTTAATTCTATCCACTTGATTACTCTAGCTGATTGGAATCTTGCATTGTCTACCATAGAGGGCTTCAAAAGGGCTCATCTTCAGTGACTCTTGATAACCGTTGTTGTAGGAAAATTATACCAATGGTAGGTAGTCTTCCCACTTCTTAGGCTGATGCATTACATGCATCCTTAACATGTCTTCCAATATCTGGTTTACTCTTTCTGTCTGTCCATCATTTTGAGGGTGATGGGATGTGCTAAACAATAATTTAGTCTCAAAACCATCCATTAAGGACTTCCAGAAGCTTGAAGTAAATTTTGTGTCTCTATCAGATATAATCTCCCTAGGCATGCCATGCAATCTAAATATCTCCTTCATGAATATGTTGGCGATATCTATTGCCTTGCAAGTTGACTTGATAGGAGTGAAGTGAGCAGACTTGCTCAATTTTTCCACCACAACCATGATGGTGTCGTTCTACTTGGCCGATTTTGGTAATCCGGTGATAAAATCCATGGAAATGGTTTCCCATTTCCATTCTGGAATTGGTAGGGGCTGCAACAACCCTACTGGATGCTAGTGTTCTACATTAACTTGCTTGCATTCTAGACACTTAGCTAAATAATCAGCTATGTCCTTTTTCAATCCAGGCCAATAGAATTGTTTTCTAGTGGATGTAATCATTTTCTGATAACCTAGATGACTAGTATATGGTCTCTTGTGTAGTTTTTCCATTATGAACCTCTTCAATTCATCACAACTTGGGATATACAATCTGTTTCTGTAAGTCAACAGACCTTCATCCAACATCTGATAGCCTTCATACTTTAGATTTGTGGGCTCTTTCTTTAGGTATGATGTCACGATATTGAAGAATGCATCTGTTTCATGTGCATTCCAGACTCTCTCCCTGACATCCATTTTACAGGTGCTCATTGCTTCCAGGTGAATCGTTTTCACACTTTTGCTAAGGACATTGACCACCCTATTTTCCTTTCCTTTGATGTGTTTTATTTCGAAAACAAACTCACTAAGGAGATCCATCCACCTAGCTTGCCTAACATTGAGTTTTGGTTGATCAAATAGGTGCCTCAACCCACAATGGTCTGTTATAAGTACAAATATCCTACCCAGGAGGTAATGCCTCCACATTTTTAAAGCGTGCACTATGGCAACCAACTCTAGATCATGGGTCATATAATTGATTTCATGCTCATTCAATTTTATGGATTCGTAGCAAATTACACACCTTTATTGCATAAGGACTCCTCTGAGTCCTTCCTTGCAGGCATCTGTACACACAAGGAAGTCATTATTAGGGTCTGCAATCTTCAGTATGGGTGCATGGGTTAGAAGGTATTTCAGTTTCTGAAATCTTTCTTCACATTTTGATGTCCAAGTGAACTTAACCCCCTTTTTCTGAAGGGTAGTGATTGGACAACCAATCTTGGAAAATCCTTTTATAAACCTTCTATAGTATCCCACTAAGCCCATAAAGGATCTAATATCAGATACATCCTTTGGGGTAGGCCATTCAATGATAGACCTGATCTTGTTAGGGTCTACTGCTACTCCTTCTTTAGAAATAACATGGCCTAAGTAATGGACTTGCTTCTGGAAAAAGTCACACTTGCTAAATTTAGTGTAGAGATGATGTTCTCTTAGTACTTGAAGTACAAGTCTAAGATGTTCTTCATGATCCTCTTTGTTCTTGGAGTAGATTAGGATATCATCAATGAAAACCAATACAAATCTTTCTAGGAATTTGTTGAGTACATTATTCATCAAGCACATAAAAGTGGTGGGAGCATTGGATAATCCAAATGGTACCACCACAAATTCGTAGTGACCATACCTTGTCCTGAAGGTTGTTTTGTGGATTTATTCATCCTTGATTCGGACTTGATGCTATCCATACCTTAAGTCAATCTTTGAGAAAATGGAATCACCCCTTAATTGGTCGAACAAGTCATCGATTCTTGGTAAGGGATACTTGTTCTTTATGGTTGTCTTGTTGAGTTGTCCATAGTCTATGCACAGTCAGAGTGTGTCATATTTATTTTTCACAAACAAGGTTGGTTCTCCCCATGGAGACACGTTGGGACGAATGTATCCTTTTTCCATCATCTCCTATAGTTGTAGCTTGAGCTCAAATATCTCTGGTGTCCTCATCCTATAGGGAATCCTAGACATTGGCACTGCTCCTGGTGCAAGTTCTATCGATAAGTCAATGTCTCTTCTCGGAGGTAGACCCAGTACCTCTTCTGGAAACACGTCTCTATACTCTTTTAATATGTGGTGGTCCTCTAGATTTGGTTTTTCATCCTCCACATTTTCCAACACCTCTATTACATATAGAGAACATCCCTTTCTGCAATATTGTTTCATTTGAAGGGATGATATTCGTCTCACTGAGACAGGCTTCTGAATCCCTTGGAGGGTTATTTTTATCCCTTTTTCATTTTCACACACCAAGGTCTTATGGTAACAGTCCAACTTGGTTTTATAAGTGGCTAACCAGTCTATACCAATCAACAGGTCATACTATCCTAGGGGAAGTATGTTAAGGGTTGCTTGAGTGGGAAATCCATCCATAATGAATTGGCAAGATGGTACGACCTTTACTACTTTTCTTTTGGTGCCAGTGGATAGTTGTACCAACCATGGATTAACATGTCTAACTGGTTGCAATTTACACTTATCACCAGTCTGAGGGGTGACATAACTCAAATTAGAACTAGGGTCAATTAAAATAGAAACCAAATGGTTGGCAATCATACCTTCCATCTCCATCACTTAGGCTTGGTGGTCGACTTGTTTATTATCCATGACTGCATAAATTTGTGGAATTATCCTAGCCACATCATTGACTGTGGTAGCTTCTTGGATGTTGTATACTCTCCTACTATTTCGTTGTCTATGCACGGGCAATCTCTCAGTAGATTTTCTTCTCCGCAACCCCAACATTTCAAGGGTTCTCTCTTCGGGTTATCAATCTTTCTTGGGGTTGATCCAAAAGGTTTATTTCCACTCTGGGAGGGGAAATTATGCTGATACACACTTCTGGTAGGAAGGATCATCCTAGAACCCTTCCTATAGTTATTAAATCTTGAGGATTTAAACCCCTTCTTCTTAAATCCTGAACTACGTTTCTTCTTCCAGTCCTCGCGGGGTTCTGTCTGACTCTCGAACTGTTCATAAAAATACCTTTCCTTTTGGATAGTCTCTTCTAAGGTCTTTGGCTCGTCAAACTCAATCCTGTCCCCGTAGGACTGAGGTAACCCACTAATAAATCATTGCACTTTTACCTTTTCATATTTTATGTAGGGTACATACCTTATCAACTCAAGGAATTTATTGATATATTCTTCTATGGTGAGTCGTCCCAGCCCGAGTTAATAGAACTCCTTAGTCTTCCCATCAAAGTGTTTCTCTGACAGATACTTCTCCTTGAAGTATTTCTCAATATGTTTCCATGATAAGTCCTTCTCATGGATTTCTTTGACATTCCTCAGGTCTTCCTACCAAATGGAAGCATTTCCATTCAGGTTGAAGATGGCTATTTGAGCCTTCAAGTTTTCAGAGTAGTCATGAACTCTGAAGTACTTCTTTAAACTAAGCATCCAAGCTTAGGCCTCTTCCCCTTTACTAATATCTCCATTGAAAGAGGGTGGTTTGGATTTCTTGAACTCTTCAGGATCACAACTTTTGGAATGATTTCACTTCTTTCATTTCCTTTGAGAATGTGAGTTAGTCTTGCTACTAGAAGACCCCTTAGGGTTTCCATCTTCCTTTCCAGAGGACTCTCCTGATAAGTGTCCCCTGCCTTCAGGTTGGGCCTTCCTCGAGGTATTCCTCTGAGTGTCACCACTTATGGGGCCATGTTTTCATATCTCATGTGGGCTTTGACTTCTCTTTGTGTGTCGTCGGTCCACATGACTGGTTGCAGGTCCATGCTGCAGCTGCCTCTACATATCAGATAAGCTCTGTAGCAAGACTGCATTAATTTTCGTTTGTTTTTCTTGTTCCTTTATCAATCTCTCGTTGTCGGCCTTGCAACTATGTAATTTGGCCATGAGGCTCCTTACATTTTCAACCAGATCCAGGGGGGTCTCCACCACCCTCCTTTTGTCAAATTCTTCGTCTCTATTGTGGGAGCCATCCCCCACTTCATGGCACGTCGCCATCCTTTATACTTGTAGTTTCCAACGATTCATTGACTGCTTGAGTGCTGACAAAACAATTGTTGTTAGCTAACAATCTATTAGTTCATGAACAACACATAATTCATATTTCTTAAATACACACACATAGTAGAAAGTTTTCATTCTTTTCTTCAGTAAAAGTTTAACAAGACTCTTTAGAAAAAAAGGTAAGGTAGGGTGTCACCCTTAAGATTTCTTTAAACATGGTTTTTAAGCGACTCGTCCATGAGCCCAAGTATCCCAAGTGTTGTAACCATGCTCTGATACCAATTTGTAACACACTTGACCATAAATTCCCTTCTTTTAGGTTTGGGTCATCAAAATTTCATTTTTACTTAACTATCTCCTCTTGAATCATCTATCCGAGATGATTCATTATTTTCCTCTTACCCGTAGCTTTCTAACGACTGCTACCAGACTCTATACCGAACCTTGGTTTATATCTTACGACTCTTCGAAGTTCTTCGGGGGTTCATTCATTGAGGGCCACGTGTTGCCCACGTGGCTTCATATCATTCGTACCATCTCTAGGTTCCTACCTCCCGTAGGGAAGGTCCATCCATAAAACATTCCAATGACTGGCTTAACCCTCATCTAATACACAGGCTAGCAGGGAATTTGACACCTTGACACTTCGGCGTTGAATGCCTCTTTATTGTCTACGCACGAGATCTCCTGAAGTCCCGAACTCCTGAAGTCCCGTGAGCTTTCCACATGGTTCCATCCCTCGAGCCTTTTGGTATCTCTTCGTACTACGCCCCAAATCCTTCGGAGTCCGAAGTCCCAGACTCCCAGAGTTCCAATCACTTTACCAACCACTTTGGCTAGGTGGGCTTGTACCAGGCATTGACACGTGTAAGGGTCAGGGGTGACACGTGTCACGTTTCAATGGGTCTATAGGGTATGTGATACACATGAATCCGAGTGACATGTGGCACGTCAAACTTGGTTCCACGTCACCCTGGGTGACGTCACTGCACTACGTCACTCCGGACTTACTGTCTTTCATTCCCTTCGATCTCGCGGCTAAGGTTGGTCCACATACCCCTTGGATCAACGGTCTCTGCTACTTCATAACTTCGACGTTCGGTGGTTTCATGCTGTATACTTCTCCTTTATCCTGAAGTATTCAACTTCGAATTGACCATGGGGTAGATCCATTGATCAGGGAGGGATCCAACATGCCCTCAAATCAATGGTTTCCATTACTTCATTGTTTCGGCCTTCGAGGATTTTGCCGTGTAATCTCCAGTTTTTTCCTGGAGTAGGTCATCGTTGGGCTAACCACCGCCTAGATCTGATGGTGAGGAAAAGTCCCAAAGCATCCTCAAATCGATGACTCTCGTTACTTCGGGCTTCAGAGCACATCGACACACCACATCTAAAATTCCCTAGATTTTCCAGTCTCTGAACTAAAGGATCTAGCACCATGCGTCCCTTGTATATCGACGGTTGAGAGGGATCCCAAAGGATCTGAGGATCAACAGTCCCCATTACTTCGTAATTTCGACCTTCGGGGGTTTTGACGTTACAATGCCCCAATCCTCCCAAAGCGGTCATCGTCGGGATGAATTTGTCGTAGACCTGACGGTTAGGAGAGAACCCGAAGGATCCCTAGATCAACGGTCCTGGTCACTTCACAACTTCGACCTTCAGGAGTTTTGGCTTCACTGCCACTCCATTTTCCCGAAGCAGGAATTCACCGAAGTACCATGTGCAGGTCCCTTCTCCTGAATGATCATATGGTAGGTGGGGATCCTAATGATCTCCCCCAAATCTATGGCTCTCCTTTACTTTGTAACTTCAACGTTCGGGGAGTTTGATGCTATAACATCTCCATTCTCCCGAAGTGGAACTTCACCGAAGTACCATACATGAAACCTTCCACTAGATGATCATACGGTTGAGAAGGGGCCCCAACGGAATCCCCAGATCAACGAATCACAACCTTTCGCGACTGCAACATTTAGATATTTTTGACAGTTATGAAGTTTGGCATCTCAGGGCTTCAATCTCTCGAAGCTCCGAAGTCATCAAGAGTTATCTCCTTTCGGACTTCGCACAGGGTTCCTAGATCCTGTTCATATGGACCCTCTGATGAATATCCAGCTATAATCTCTACTCTTAGCCGAGATTTGGTTAAGGCCGTGGGCATGAGCCTAAGGTCTATTAGTCTACTGGTTTGAAGGAAACACCTTCCTAGCTCGCAAAACTTTAAGTTCTGAAACAGAGCGGGGTAATCTCATGGAATTACCGAGACGATAGCAGTGCCAAGAGGCTTGCTCCGACTCTGGAACTGTGAGGTAACTCCCTGGGGAAAACACCTTCGAGGGTTAAAATGGAGCATATGGAAAATCAAGAAGAAGCATAAGTCCTCAAGGGGATAAATACATACACATCACTCGATCGGTCAATACAGAGGCCAATCTTAAATGTATACATACTTGCATTCATTCATTATTCCATTTCAAAGCACAAAGCATGAAAGAACTTATCAGAACCAGAAGACTTGATGCGACTGCTGAAAGGGGTGCCTGTTTCCACCCAACCATAGGCTCAGTCACTCCTAACGGATTTACCACTGGCCACCCCCGAGATAGACCACGATGCTTTGAGATTGAATCTTTTCTTCCGACTCAATGAAAGTTAGGGACGAAGGTTACTCTCCTTCTCCCGACTCAGTCATATATAGAGACGAAAGTTACTCTCCTTCTCCCCGCTCAGTCAGAGATAGGTGCAAAGGTTACTCTCCTTCTCCCGACTCAGTCATAGATAGGGACGAAGGTTACTCACCTTCTCCCGAATCAGTCATAGATAGGGACGAAGGTTACTCTCCTTCTCCCGACTCAGTCTCTATTTCCTACGATCAGAACTCACTTTCTTTCTTAGTTCTTCCTCGAACCCAAGAGCTTAGGCTCTCATCTCTGCACTCTTCGCAGGTCTTCCTCTACCTACCATGCCTTCCTTTCTTTCCTTCCTCAACAATATTGTGTGTGGCCCGAATTCCCAGTCCATGGTTAGGTCTGGAAGCCTTACAACTGGGCACTCTGCCCCATCCCCTCATTAACTCTTGAGGAGGTCTTTGCACCTACCAACCTGACTGTAATTCATTCCCAGGTCAGAGGGATGTTATGATCCTAAGCAATTAAATCCAAGAAAGTATTGGTTTGTTGGGGGTTTAACTCAACCATTCTCGATTCCCCTCACCATCTCTTTCATTTCATCCATGGTCTCTCTTAGCACACCCCCCTTCCAGCAGTCATGCAACACTTATCCATTTTCTAGTAAATAACATAATTTACATTCATTGACCTTTTATGCAAAGTTCCATCAAATCACACATATTGAGTTTTCCATAGTCTCTTGGCCCATATAGTTATATTTACAAACTGGGGGAAACATGGGTGTTACAGAAAGCGAAAGGACAACTATGACAAGGCTAATAATTCTAACCGCGATGGTGAGTATCCTATGAAGAAGAAAACCTAGAAGATATTTACCTTGAATGGCATTGATGCAATAAATATTTGCGAGTCGTGCATGAAGGATGGGAAGTAGATTCATATGTTCTCTATTCACCCTCTTGACATTTCCTAGCTCTCGAAAATCATAGGAAAAGTTCACCAAGAAGAAAGTTAACAGTAGAGTGAATCCAGAAGGAATGATAGAGTGAAAGGAAGACAAACTAATTTGTAGAAACCCTAGCATAGGGCGTTCGTTTCAACAACGACAGGAAATGCATAAACCCTAGAAGATAGATGCATTTCTGGACAAATCTATAGGCATATGGATAGATTGACTTGTAGAAATACAAAAGGAAGATATATGGTTTTGTAGGAGAACATAAACTCCCAAGGTAATAAATGAGACATAAGCGTTTTTGCACAAGCAATACTCTGCTATGGACAACTAACATATGTTAATTCATGCCCTAAGAACTATATGCGCTATGATACCACTATAATAATGCACACAAATGTAGATTATCAAGGAATACATTTTATTAATATGATGCACATATAAAAACATGATGTAGATGACCTGTGGATTCATCTTCCAAGAGGTCTCTTGGACTCTTGATGATAGTTCCTATTCACTTGACTTTTCATATTCCTTCTCAAGTGAATAATACAATGACCCTAACAGATTAGGTTTCCAACACTCCTCTTATTTCTTATCCCCTAGATGTAAATCCATTCATAATTTTTAATAGCCCATTGTGGAAATTTTACCAATTTATAGCAAAGCATTGTATGATAGGTTAAAATTATATGCTCCCGCAGAATTTCAAAATCCCTTACCCCTATTTATTAATCAGTATACCAAAATATATATTGTTAAAATTAAATATCATGTGCATGGATTAGGTAATATTTACTAGAATTCTAGTGTGACTCTTATGATGTCTATTATTTTGTAAAATGTTTGTACCCATCCTTTTTGGTAATAGGGCCTAATTTTGTTTTTATTTCGCCAACATTTTGCATATTTTAAATTTCAAACATAGTCTCATTATGTTGATTTCTTTATCACACAAATGTCTAAGGGTATACTTGGTTGCAAGGATAACAACAATGAGGGAGATAGGGAATATTAATTTGTAAGAGGCAAAACATTCCAATAATCTGTTATCATTTTTTAGTTGTAGTTTTGTTTTCGTTTAGTATAAATGTGTACATTTTCAATTTGGTTTTCTTTCTCAAAGCACAATTGCATGGCAATCAGTTGTGCATATGCATTATCTTCATTGCATTAACCTATGAGCATTGGCTCACTATAACCATCAATATTTTCTTCTATAATTTTCTTATTGAACAATGCATTGACATTTACCTCCATGGTCATGGTTTATTTTTCTTTATAACCAAGCTATTTATTTACAAGTCAATTTTCTCTTAATATCCCTAGAAAATCCATACTCTATTGCCAAAATTATGAAAGGTTGATTTTATCGTATCTCCTTGAAATTTTTTGAAGACCTTAAACTTATGAAAAAATATTATATATGATGAAAACCATTTACTGATGAACATTAATAATATATGATAATAAATAATAATGATAATAATAATTTAATTTAAAATTTTTTATTTAACCAAACACTAAATTGATGTATACAACCTCTTTGTTATATATATATATATATATATATATATATATATATATATATATATATGAGAGAGAGTGAAATTACAAATTATAATAAATATATTTAATAAGAAGATAAAAATTCAAAATGTATGATTTTACCATTGTTTATATTATTTATTAAAGTGTATTACTATTGAATAATACTACTTTTTAATATTAAAGTATAATGTTTGAATAGTAAAATGTTGGTTTAATTTAATAAATGTTTTAATCATTATATTAAGCCAAGAATCACATAGACAAGGTAGATGTTAATTCGTTTATCAATACTATGTATAATACCATGTAATTAATTAATAAAATGAGATAATTTATGATTTTATATAATTATTTTACTTTTATTATGTTTGGGTTAGTGATGTAGGGATTTTCGAGGATCATAACTTTTGACTCGGTTATTTGTTTGCGCTGAAATTTTATAAGGAGTTGTGTCTGGAAGAGTTCATTGACGTACTGATCTAATCCATGAAATTAGACCTCGTTTAAATATATTTCCAAGGTTAAATTCCTTCATATAAGGCCTCAAATTGGGGTTTTAGTGTTTTTTTAGATTTTTTTTTTAAATTTGTAATTATCAGTTATCTCTTAGTTTGTGCACCTAATCAGAAAAAATAGTTGAGAAATAATGTTGCTCTAGTTAGCTTTTAGTTATTGGTTAGTTTTAGAGTCATGTGAGAATTTTCTAAAATTAGCTATTTCCAAAAATTTCAGATAGTAGTTATAACTGGTTGAACTTCCATTGTAATAGCTAGGATGGAGTAGGAATAAAAGAGAGTTGTTTTCCATTCTCGTGTGTTTGCATGGTTTTTAGATCTCGTGAATGAATCAAATTTTATTGGATACATCATCAAGAGTTTGTGTTCTTTATCGATTACATTGCATTAAAATATGTAAACATCCAAAAGAAATTGAACAATAGGCATGCAACATGGATCTCTTTCTTACAAGGCTACACCTTTGTTCTGAAGCACAAATCAAGACGGTAGAATCAAGTTGTAGATGCTTTGAGTCGGCGCATTGTTCTTTTGACAACCATGGAAAATCAAGTAATTGGGTTTGTTGCACTGAAGGATCTCTATGCGTATGATAACGATTTTTGGGCGATTGTGGAACAGTTGGAGAATCTAGTCGTTGGTAACATGGATCTTACTCTGGGTGAATATTTTATGCAAAATGGCTACATCTTCAAAGGAAAACAACTATGCAATCCAATTGGTTGTATGAGAGAAAATATTATCAAATAACTTCACATTAGTGGTTTGGTAGGACATTTTGGAAAGGATAAGATACTAGCCCTAATCGAAGATAAGTATTATTGGTCGAAGATAAAAAAGGATATAACCATGTATGTGGTACTGTGTAGGATTTTTCAAATGGCTAAAAAACACTCACATAACATAGGGTTGTATATGCCATTACCAGTGCCCACAGACCCATGTACAGATCTGAGCATGGACTTTGTGTTGGGGCTCCCAAACACACAGTGAGGTAATGATTCTAATTTTGTGGTTTTTTATAGGTTCTCTAAAATAGCTCATTTCATTGCTTGCAAGAAAACTAGTGATGCATCGAGGGTGGAAGAATTGTTTTTTTAGAAATTGTTAGATTTCATGGGGTTCCAAAAACTATTACCTTTGATAGAGATACTTGGTTCTTGGGTCATTTTTGGAGGAATTTATGGAAGAAAATGGGGACTAAGTTACAATATAGTAGTGCCTATCATCCCCAAACAAATGGGCAAACCGAGGTAGTAAATCAGAGTTTGAGAAAATTGTTATGAAGCATTGTTGGAGAGAAGCCCAAGCAGTGGGATTTCGCTTTACCTCAAGCATAATTTTCCCACAATAGTTTAGTGAATAGATCTATAGGTAACTCTCCATTTCAGGTTGTTTACGGTAGAAATCCTATGGGTGTCCTAGATTTGGTGCAGTTGTCGATTGGGGATAGGATCAATGATGATGGGGAAGAATTTGCATAACACATACAACAATTGCAAAAACAAGCGAGACAATGAAGGTGATTTGGTGATGGTTTATTTATGGAAAGAGTGGTTTCCTAGAGAAACCTACCACAAATTGAAGTATAAGAAAATTGGTCCTTGCAAGATTCTCAAGAAAATTAACGACAATGCATATAAGGTCGATTTACTAGCCGATCTCGATATTTCCCATGTGTTTAATGTTTCTGATTTATATATCTTCCATGGGGACAATCTGGGTGATGACAGTGAGGTAGAGGTGGATTGGCAACGAACCATTCTGAGCAAGAAAAAATGAAAAGATTGTGCATGTTTTAGATAAGAAGACCCTTTATACTCAACAAGGCCAATACAAATGATATTTGGTCCAATGGGAAGGTGTAGCACCAACAAAGAGTACATGGATTACAAAGGGGGACTTGTTGAACCTATATATGATTTGAAAATTATCTTTTAACTACTTGGTTGAGTTTTAAGCATGTGTTAAGTTACCATTCAAAAACTTAAATGAGGAAGGAGATTTTAATGAAAGAATGTTGCAGCCATCATAAAGAATACCGAAAAAAAAGTAAACATTAAGAACAACAAACCATAAAGCCAATGTTGTTAACGGAGTTCGGCAGGGTTGCCTACGTCTCTGGGCCTTTGTCTCAGTGGGGGAGGCTTTCTTATTAATCTTCAATGCTACAAAAATACATTAGAAATATCTCAAAAGGATTAAAAACTGCTCTGGTTGTGTTATTCTCGACCTCAAGAATCCAACACAACTGACTACACTAAAAAAGGTTGAGCATAGCTCCCGAAAATGGCCTCCAAAGTTCGCTTCCTCAATGGCTTCCCTGCATAAAAATGGCTTAAGATTCCAAAATATTCATCATTCTGATGTTTCTGAACTTACTCATGCTTTCAAAAACCTCTACTTTATATAAGATTTCAGTTGGGGTTCACCTCCCAACTTCCCCCCAATATTTGGCCTAAAAAAGGGCTCCAGATCCCCCCAAAATGATCAAAAATCCAATAAAATCAGGCTGAAAATCAAATAAAACCATATAATATAGTTTTAAAACCCATAGATTGGAAAAATGTGCCCGAGCCCCCTTTCCTCGGGTCCATGTTCATATGGAGTGTCTATGTGGCCAAGAGCTAGGCGTTTGCGCCCTAGTCCTCGACCCCTGGTCACTTGGCAGGCATGTGGCCTCGGGTTGGTCAGATATTTGCGTGCCCCCCGAATTGGCTCTTGGTCTAGCTCCTGGTCGGTCGGGCTAGTCCCTCCCTGATCGGGGCTTATCCTCAAATGCCCGCTCCACTTCAAAACAAAAGGAAAACATGCCATATTTGGTTAAGTCTCATCGTATAGCTCGCCCGATCGTCCTTAGTGGTTAGTTCGTTGCCCATGCCGGAGGTCTCGAGTTCGAATCTACCGGGGTGTAAACAAACTTTTTGACCAGGCCTTATTGGCCTCATTTGGGGTGTCACGTGGTGCCTTGTGATAATTGGATCATACCAACCAGTCAACACACAGTCAGCTTGCATAGTTAGCCCATACGCCATGTGTCGGCCTGTCATCCTGCCACGTGTCATGCTATTGTTGGTGCCACATCACATTCGTACAACCACATGTCGTACTCAGAGCCTGCCACCTGTCGCCACGTCAACGTATGTACAACCACGTGTCACTTCCATACAGTGCCATGTGTCAAAATTTTGTAGGTCCAACTCAGCCTTGAAAACACCAAAAATGAGTGACACGTGTCACCTCCTGGTACTGCCATGTGTCCCTTCTAACGTCACCTGACACGTCATGCTGATGTCAGCAGTATGGCCTACTGAATTTGAATTTTTTTACTTTTTTTTGCCTGTTTGGGAAATTGATCAAAACGCGATAACTTTCGCATACAGTGTCCATTTTCGGAAAAAAAAAAAATATGGTCGGAATCGACATGAAGAGCCCGACGCAATGGCGGTGGTTTCGTCTGATTCTGATAACTTTTATTTTTAGGCCTTCCTAGATCCATTTGTATCAATATCCCATTAAGTGGCAACAATTTGAAGACAGTAACTCGCGAGAGTTTCGTTCTTTTCAACCAAAGGAGAATGATGTAGGGATTTCTGAGGGTCATAAATTTTGAATCAATTATTCTTTTGGGATGAAATTTTATAGGGAGCTGTGTCTTGAAGAGTTCACTATCGTGTTGATGTGATCCTTCAGATCAAATATTGTTTCGACACATTTTTGGGGCTAACTTCCTTCATATAAGGCCTCAAATTTGGGTTTCACTGTTTTTTCGAGATTTTTTAAATTTGCAATTATCAGTTATCTCTTAGTTTATGCACCTAATCATAAAAACGAGTTGACAAATAGTGTCACTCTAGTTAGCTTTTAGTTATTGGTCAATTTTAGAGTCGTGCGAGAATTTTCTAAAATTAACTATTTTTGAAAATTTCAGATAGTAGTTATAAGAGGTTAAACTTTCATTGTAATAGTTACGATGCAAAAGGATTAAAAGAAAGTTATTTTCCATTTTCATAAATTTTAGATCTCATATTATATTAATAATTATTTAATTAATATTAAAAAAATAAATTTCAAAATATAGTAAAAAAATTATATTTTTTTAAATTTATTTTTCAAAATTAATAATATTTTAATTATAAATAAAAAATTATTAAAACAACTAATATTTTAAATATTTAAATATAAAAAATCCTTATTTATAAAGTTATAAAAATATATAATTAATTTTAATAAAACACTACAACAACATCTATAACCATTATAAAAATGAAATAATACATTTAACATCAACACATAACATCATTATTGACACATAACATTAATATTATAACTTGACTCGACTCAAAATATTACACTAAAATAATACATTTAACATC
>ML801596.1:5169-29389 GCA_009831015.1 Picea engelmannii
ATATAATATTGGACTAGAAAATGATGATTTAGCAACAATGGGCCTTTGTTCCCTCCCCATTTCTATTTTTTCCATTTTCTATTATCCCTTTTGCTTTCTAATTTCTCTGCTTAGTCATCTTTCTGAAAATGCATTGGTGCATGGGTTGGCAGACTCACGGGTTCACATTTATGGTCACACTTCTACCTTATTCCATACTTACCCACTTTGTTGATTGTGGGTGCCGGGCTAGTGGGTTCAAGGTTTCGCCTCTGGCTTCCGAGGTTCCAAGATATAGAGATTGGTCGTCGTGCCCTACCATCACGCAATATTTACTGTTATACATTTTTTCAGTCAAAAAATATGAGGCATACAATTTGACCCTCGAGTCCTCATGTTTCCCGATTATCCCTTGACACCCTATTTCGTATTCCATCTCCTTTGACCTTTCATGTGACATTAAGAACAATTATCGACAATATATAATGCATATTCTTGTTTAGTCCTTCTGATGTTCATCTACACATGCTTGCATCATAAAATGTTTGACTAGTGACATGGCCATGAGTAGTCAGTCATCCCAGACATCGGCAGACCGACAAGGCCAAAGGTAAAGATGCATACATTATGTTCCTAGTATGTTTACCAAACAAATATCCTCAGCTATTTATTCATCTATGGGATGTTGAATATGTTGATGTCATCTGCAACACATACTTTTTAGTTCACAAGAAGTATCAACAAGTACAAGAAAGACATCTAACATAGCGCAGGTTCCACAGACCAAGAGGCCTGGTTGAAAAACTCTAGCTCCATAGTTCATCCAAGCTGTGCATCTACTTGTACATTTATGCCAGGAAAAAAATAAAACAAAAAAATAATGCATACTACCATTCACATTACTTTTCCAGTTCGAAAAACTTCACGAGGTATCAAATTGTGACACCCAAAATACTATCAATAGAGGGCTTGAACAACCGCCGAATTGGACAAGTGTTCATCGGGGACATAATGGTCCTCTATATTACCTACTTGGACAAGGCAAACAAAAATAGATCCATTTGGTGTGATGACATGACAGACAAGGAGGCCTTGATGACAGTCACACTCACTATTCCTACAAAACTTGTCCAGAAACATGCATAAAAGATATTGCCAGGTAATGGGATATCCATTACAAATTTTAATATATTTCCCAAAATAGTATATGACTGTGGTGATTGTGATCGGATTATTTCGCTCAACGAAATAAGTATTGTGGAAAAAATTCTCACTATTTGTTTAGAATATCATTTCATCCCGGACACAACTATCCACCAACTTGCATAAAGCAACGACATTTACCCAATCAGAACCATTGGCGCAATTGTCACAATGGCAAGAAAAATTGGCCCGCAACACATTATCCAAATAAAATATGGAGAGTCAAACAACAACAAGGCGATGGTATCGTTCTCCATATCCCGTTTTTGTCCTTTACTTTCACATGTCCATATATCTCAATTAAGTTACACAAATATTGCACTGTTCCATGTTGCAACTGCAATTGTTTGATACCTACTCAAATTTGTTTTCGTCAATGGAACAACAATTGCATAAAGGGAAATTTCCACCTATTCTCTTCAAAAATATAAAAAAGAAAAGGGATGTTAAAGAAAGGATCTTTCGCACAACCCAAGCAACATTTGTAACATAATTGCGAGCAGACATAGTACAGGATCTCAAGAAACTAACTAGCTCTACAACTATTGTATGTATACATCTATAGATTCATCCCCACTTTTCTCATACAAATAGCCTCACCAAATTTCTGTGGTTTTTTGTTTTTTTTTCTTATAACTTTTGGGTGCAGTTGTATATTATATTGTTCAATATATTAATGGTTGTGCTCATGTTTCCAGGTTGAAGGTGTTTTGGTTGTAGAGAATACGTACTCGACCCCCTTTGAGTCTGTATGCGCGAAATGAAACTCTCCTGCTTCTTCTTCTACTTCAGCTTTGATAAGTGATGATATGATTGATTGTCTGCGATGTAGTGAAAAATGTCCATACATATATGGTCATTTTCTCAATGTTTCCATATGAACCGTGGGAAACACAATCGTGCATTATACACTTAGACAACCTTTGTTACAAGATGTTCTTCCTGGGTTAGAAGAATTTTCATCTGAAGCATACCTACATAAAAAGGCAAACAATGTCTACATGTGTCATGACTTTCAGATACATACCAAATTTACCTTAAATGAGGGCAATGCAATATTGCATATCGACTAAAAAGAAAAAAGAAAAAAAATCATATCAAGCTTTGCCAGGAAATGAAAACATCTCATGTGTGTCTGTAATTTTTCTTCAACACCCAAATGAATGTTCGTCAGACTGGAGTTCTTTGGAGTTTACATCTATAGCTGTAAAATTCTCTTTCCACAGATTTTGTCTCTTCTTGTGTACTTGAAACAACAAGGAGAATCTAATTACAAATGCAATCCATGTTGTTATTTTGATGTTGTTTTGCATCTCCCAGTAAGAATTTTGCATATTTGTTTCTGTGTGCAAATAAAATAAAAAAATGGTGGCCAGTTGTGGCTTTGATGGAGGAGACTGCACGTTTTTTTTGGGTGCCCAAGTTGGACAATTGTTTTCCAACTATATAGCCATGGAAGGATTTCTGAATTATTTTTTGGGTGCCCAAATAAAATAAAAAAAATTCTCCAACTATACATTTATGGTATGGTATCTTCATTTTTTCTCGATGCCCTAATTGAAAAAAAAAGGACTCAGCATGGATTGAAACATGAGCTTGAGATTTTTAGATCTTGTTATAGAGATTTCATGCGCATAAGATTGTTCAGTCCAGAAATGGGAAGCATGAGAGAAAACCCCATAAAAGTATCCAACTGTAAATAACTCGGGCCCATCCTTTGAACCATCGAAATAGCCTTCTCATTTCGGCAGAATCATCAGGAATTTCCAATAATATTGGAAATTTGGCATTTTTAAAACTGGTAGTGATAGACCATGGCACTATCAGAAGAAAATTTCCATAGTGATATTGCTTAATGGTAAAATAGTAATCAGAAACTTTATTGTTCCCCATTTTGAGGTCTGGTTATAGCTAGCGTATAGTGGCGAAGTTCTGCTGGTTTTGTGTTGTCTTGTGCTTGGCAGACTTTTGTTCATATCCAATGGCCCCGGTTATTTTCTCATGGGAACATATACTATATGTAAGAGAAAACCAATGCAACGATCTGTTTTTTCTATATATCAAATTGTTTGATGCAAATTTTGATGTATATTGATCTATGGAACCTTGTGGGATCTTGCTTGAGGCCTTATGTGTTCATGTGTTGCCTTCTGCCTCAATTTTCAATACATTTGGTGTTTACTTGGGTCTTGGTTGTATGCTTCATTTTGGAAAATTAATAATACATTCAGGATCTTCATAGTTTTTCTATGATCTTAAATACTATAGAGGACATGGTTTACCCTTTAATATAAGCTATGTGACGCAAATTTGGTATGTGGCCCGTTTTAGCACTTTTCCTTGATCGATGAACTTAGCAAAATTAATCTCCTGGAATAAATTGAAATAAAATAACATATACTATGCGAAGTCCAATGGAATTATCATATCAACGAGAGGACATTAAAATTCAAATTCATCGTTGTTATACTTGCGGTGAAGTTGACAGTACAATAACTTTACTTAGACATCCCAAAATTGATTTTCTTGTAGCTTTTCGAGGCTTCTCTTATACAAGCAAATCCTGGAAACTATAAGCATGGCTCATTGTATCTATTCCTTGATTGAAGAACATGTTCACATGTTTAATGAAATTCATAGTTACTGTTAAAACTATCAATGGGGGTTTCTTACACCAATTCATGCTTTCGAAAATTTCCATCCCCTTTCTTTTTTCCCTCTTCTTTCCCTTTCTGGTTACTTACTCGTTTTTCGAAAAATGTCTAGGTGCGGGAGTTGGTGGATTCACGTCTTCATATTTCCATTGTTACTTTTATATCACTAGCATGATCGACTGCTTGCCCGTTTCATATTGAACAAACTTTTTGAATCGTGGGTTCCCGGATAGGCAGGTTCAACATTGCATTTCCATTCTTCTATTGGCTACAAAAAGCACCCAGACATCCGCGATCTACAAATTAGCAAACAAATTCACCTTCATCTTGTTTTCTTTTTCTTTTTGTTTACTTGGTTCTTTTTCCAAATGTGTCATTTTTCTGAATGTCTCCTGCTTTTATATACAACACCCGGAGGGAGATGGTGGATTCATGTCTTCATATTTCCATTGTTACTTTTATATCACTAGCCCGACCGACCATTTCCCCATTTCATATTGAACAAAAATTTTGAATCTCGGGTTCTCGGATAGGTGGGTTCCCGAATAGGAGGGTTCAACATTGTGTTTCCATTGTTCTATCGCTTGCAAACAACACCCGGACTTCCACAATCTACAAATTAGCAAACAAATTCCCCTTTATCTCCTTTTCTTTCACTTTTTGTTTACTCGTTCCTTTTTCCAAATGTCTCCTGCTTTTATACACAACACCAGAAGTTTCACAATATACAAATTTCTTGCTCAACATTGTGCTTCCACTGTTCCCCTACGTACAAACAACATCCGAAATTTCCTGATATACAAATTGAAGGCCGAAATCTGTCACTGTGACATACAATTTGACCATCGGCCCCTCACGTCTCTTGGGTATATCTCGTGACCCTTTTTTTGAAACCCGCTCGACCGCTTTCCATACTTGGGCATTTCTTGAAATTTGTTTCACGGGTTGGCGGGTGAATGAAATGTACAACTCTTAGTTTCTCTTCACCATCCCCTCTACTTTCGTACTTCTTTCTAGATATGCACTTATTAAGATTTAATGCTAGTAGTTCATCGTGCAGGAACCGTTAAGATTGTCATTAATGTCCGGAAGGATGGAGAAGATTTTTCATTAATACGAATTAAACCAAGATTTGCGGAGAAGAGTGTTATCCTTTCCAAGTATTCGTTTAAAACATGATGCAATCTCTTTCGTGTGACAGTCGGTTGGCACCTTTAAGAAATCTCTAATTCTAAATCGATCTTCGTCGTCACTGCCACCTTCACACTTTTTTCTAAATATGCAATTAGTAATATTTAATGGTAACAACTCATTACGCACGAACCCTGGAGATTTTCATTGATCAACGAAAGGCTTGAGGAGATCTTCCATTGATACGCATTAAACCAAGATTTGCATAGGGTTATATTATCCCTCCCCAATTTTCATTTCAAACATCGTCTAGATAAAATGGAAATTCTCGTTAAATTATGGCAGCAACTCCACATCATTTCTCTCCAGATACAGTAAACACCGTCGGGCATGATGGCCAGAGGTTCCATTATTCCAGGGCATATTATTTCTAGTCATCTCCCTCCACCCAGGAGAAAAAAAGAAGATGGTATGTTGGTGCACCGAGAGATATATTTCAAGCCCAATAATTCCAGGGCAACCCTTCCTGCTCAGACAACCTACCCACTTTCATTGTTGGTTGGCACAGAGGTTGATGTGATGGATTTTGAGCCAGAAGAAGATGCTTTTATGGACGATAATACGAAAATGGATGATGGAAATGCAAACATTGTTCCCACTCCTGTGCCCAAATTGAAATCAACCATAACAATCAGTACTTCTCGTCTCGATGATGGTGGTCCTGACAACACCAAAAGAAGGAGTTTCAGAAAAGAAACCAGTGTTGAACACAATAGCCACTTTGCAGCTTGAAAGTAAGAATTCCAGAGGTCCAAATTAGTCCGTTCTAGGTGGAAGTATTTCACTATAAGGAAATGATCTGTTGATGCTCCTAGAGATATATTTCAATCCAAAAAACTATTCAATTGCGAGACCATTGTCATGTTCTATGGATTTACAATTAACATATTAGGGAATGAGGACCAAAACTCCCATTGGTTCAAGGCATATTCCTACTATTCATCTCCTTCCACCCAGAATGGACTAATTTGGGCCTCTGGAATTACACGTGCAACCTGTGTCCCTGAATTTTTCGACTGTGAGGAGGCGGTTTCTTGTTGGGTCCTAATTTCAATTAAGGGCCTTTTTTTTGCCATGCAATGTTTTTCATTTTCTTCCTCACGGAAAGCTTGTGAGAACTATCAATTTTACCACAGGAATATTGTTCATTTGCTTCAAGCCAAGGATTTATTCCACTATGGACCCGCTCTCCTGTTTCTTTGTCGGCTCAGGTATTCCGCAAAATATTGAGATTGGGGAACCGAACATTGATCCATCGAGGAGAATACTGCAAGGATTTCTTAAAAAAAAATCATGGTAATCAGTTTTGTATGCATGTTGAAGAGCATCTCGATGGATTTTGCATGTTGTAGATCTTGTTCCTGTGTTTATGGTAGATATGTTCAATGTTTTGGCCCAAAGAACTCACTCCAATTTCTAAGGATAGATATACAGTGCTCAGTATTCTGTTTTTTTTTTAAATGGATTTACTATTAAAAAAATTGCCTTGGAGTCTTGGTTGTTGCTTCTTTTCAGTCTTGGTTGTTGCTTCTTTTCTAGATTTAACACCTCTTCTCATTGGAATGGTTTGGTAGTCTCGTAGTTCTTCAATATTGTGTTTTCTTAGGTAATTTGTTCTAAAATGGATCATCTAACAATTATATGAAAATGCACTGTGTCGATCCATCATGATTTTATGGAAACAAAAAATGAATTTCAGACAGTTTCAAGCCAACGTTCAATTCTATTTGTAATGCAGATAAAACATAGCAATACCAAATCACAATGTTACAGCAAGATCGTCATTCTTGTTTCTAGACATGCAACTATTAAGCTTTAATGCTAAAAACCCATAATACAAGAAGTTTAATACTTAAGTTAATATGTTACAGACATGGAAGAATGTATCAAGAACACACTTACTCCTACAAGTTTCAATAAAATATAATCTTCAACAAAGCATTTGCTGACAATTACTAGAAGATGATGGTTTGGCAACAATGGGGATTGTTTGAAAAAAATTCCCTCTTATGAAACTTACCCTCCGCCTTTCTATTTTCCCACTCTTTTATCCCCTGTAGTTTCTCTTTTTCATTACTTAGTCGTTTTTTCCGAAAATGTATTGTTGTGCGGGTTGGTGGATTCACGTGTTTCGATCGAGCGCTTCCCCTTTGTCTAAATTTCACTTTCCATTGCTCTATGACCTGCAAACAACACTCTGGCTTCTACGATATGTAGATTTACTTCTGGACTCCCACTTCATCCCCTCTTTCATGTTACACATTTTGCACTGGAATGTTCCGATATATACAATTTGACAGTTGGGGCCTTATGTCTCCTTGGGAACCTGTCACCCTATTTTTAATCCCATCCAACTGCTTTCCACACTTGACCATCTCTTGACATCTCTTTTGCGGATCGTCGAGTTCACGAGTTCAGGAAATTTCAAATTTCTAGTTGTTGTTTCCTATGCCTGCTACCTTCAGATTTCTTTCCAAGTATATGCAATATGTATACAACTTCTCCAGCAACATACAGAAAACATCTTTCCGGGAAATGGAATATATATTGAATATTTGAATATATTGGACCTTATTTTCCCTCTTCTATACTTGATCAAATTGTCATTTATTTTTCCCCTCTACTCTCTCTTTCTTGTTACTTACTTGTTTTTCCGAAAATGTCTCAATGCATGTTTTGGCTGACTCGCGGGTTCACATTTTCACTCGTGCTTTTATATTGCGACTCCAAACAACCACTAGCCATTCGATGCCTAGCCACTTTTCAGATCTTTAATTCTTGGTAAGGCAGGCTCTATATTGCAATTCCATTGTTCTGTGGCCTACAAACAACACCCATACCTCCACAATATACAAATTTACTGCCACACTCCCACATCATACCCTCTTCCATGATACACAGTTTGGACACAAACGTTTCGAGACCTGCAATTTGACCTTCGGGTCCTCACATCTCCTGGGGAACTATTGTCACCTTGTTTTGAAGCCCCTGTGTCCGCTTTCCCTATTTCTCCATTTATTGGAATCTATTTCGTGCCTCCATTTCCATACTTACCCAACTTTTTCCGCTTGCAGATTCCCAGAAAGACGGGTTGCACTTCCAGTGTTCCTTGACCTGCAAACAACCCCCCACTTCCACAATATACAAATTGACTTTCAAACTCCTACACCATCCCTCTTCCGTGTTACACAGTATGCACTCAAATATTTCGATCAATAAAATTTGACCATTGGTCCCTCATGTCTCCTTGGGAACCCTTTTTAGTCTATTTTGAAGCCCGTCTGACCGCTTTCCATGAACACTTCTTGCAATCTCTTTTGCGAATCGTCGGGTTGGCGGGTTCAGACAATTTCCAATTCCTAGTCGTTGTTTTCTGTGCCTGCCACCTTCGCACTTCTTTCCAAGTATATGCAATAAGTATATAACTGCTCCAGAAACATGCAGAAAATATCTTGCCAGGAAATGGAATATCTATTATAGATGTGAATATATTAGCCCTTCTTTTCTGTCTTCTATACATAACCAAATTCCCATTTCTCTTTTCCCTGTACTTTATCTTTCTCGTCAGTTAGTCATTTTTTTGAAAATGTCTAGCTGTGCAGGTTGACGGACTTGTGTGTTCACGACTCCTACATCAACCCCTCTTTCATGTTATACAGTATGCACTCGAAAATTCCGATCAACACAATTTGATCGTCGGGCCCTCATGTCTCCTCGGGAACCCTTGTCAGCCTCTTTTGAAGCCCATCTGACAGCTTTCCATGGTCATTTCTTGCAATCTCTTTCGCGGATCACCGGGTTGGTGGGTTCATACAATTTCCAATTCCTAGTCGTTGTTTTATGTGCCCTCCACCTTCACACTTCTTTACAAGTATATGCAATAAGTATATAACTTATCCATAAACATGAAGAAAATATCTTGCCAGGAAATGGAATATCTATTACAGATGTGAATATATTAGCCCTTCTTTTTTGTCTTCTACACTTAACCAAATTATCGTTTCTATTTTCCATGTACTTTATATTTCTCGTCACTTAGTCGTTTTTCCGAAAATGTCTAGCTGCGCAGGTTGGTGGGCTTGCAGGTTCACAACTCCTACATCATCCCCTCTTCCTTGTTACACAATATGCACTCAAAAGTTCTGATCAATACAATTTGACCATTGGGACCTCATGTCTCCTCGGGAACCCTTGTTAGCGTCTTTTGAAGCCCATCTGACCGCTTTCCACGACCATTTCTTGCAATCTCTTTTGCAGATCGTCGGGTTGGTGGGTTTAGACAATTTCCAATTCCTAGTTGTTGTTTTATGTTCCCGCCACCTTCGCACTTCTTTCCAAGTATATGCAATAAGTATATAACTTCTCCAAAAACATGCATAAAAGATCTTGCGATAAAATGTAATATCTATTACAGATGTGAATATATTATCCCTTCTTCTATGCCTTCTATACTTAACCAAATTCTTGTTTCTCTTTTCCATGTACTTTATCTTTCTCGTCACTTAGTCGTTTTTCCAAAAATGTCTAGCTACACGGGTTGGCGGACTTGTAGGTTCACATTTGCACTCTTGCTTTTATATCATGACTCTGACCAGCCGCATCCCCATTCTATACCCAACAAATTATCCCACTGTGGATTCCTGGGTAGGTGGGCTCTGGATTTCACTTCTATTGTTCTGTCACCTACAAATAATACGTTGACTTCCGTGATATACAAATTTACAACCGGGCTCACATCATACCATCTTTCATATTACAATCTACCTATCATGTCGTCTTCTGTGGTACACATTTTGCACTGAAAAATTCTGAGACATACAATTTTACCATCAGGTCCTCACGTCTCCTTTGAAACTACTGTCACCCCATTTTGAAGTCCGTACGTCCGCTTTCCATACTTCGCCATTTCTTCGAATTTCTTTCATGCATCGTCGGGTTGGAGGCTTCAAGAAATATCCAATTCCTAATCATTTTTCCATGTGCATGTTCCCTTTGCAATTATAAATTAGAAAGTATATACAACATATTATTTCTAAGTATGAAAATAGCAAGCGTTAATTCTAAACCAAGATTTGAGGAGATATCCCACTAATACGCATCAAACCAAAATTTATGGATGGTTATATTATCCCTTTTGAGTGTTAATTTCAAACATCATGGAATGTCATTTGTGCATCGTCGGGTTGGTCCATTCACGAAATATTCAATCCTCAATTCCGAAAATGAGTCCGACTGACCATTTCCCTATTCCATACTTAGCCACTTTCTCGGAATTCTACAAATATATAAACAAGTCACTGAACTTCCCCATCATGCTCTCTTCCATTTTACATGTTTTGCAATAAAAAATTCTGATACATAAAATTTTACCATTGGACACTCACCTCTCCTGAGTATCCTTCGTAAGCCTATTTTGAATATCCTCTGACCTCTTTTCATACCTTTCCATTCTTTCCTTGCTCTTCCTTGTCTCCATGACCTTCACACTTGTCATTGATGGGTGAAAGTCCTCACATATATGACCAAGAAACCAGGTTTTTGGACAGGAAGGGACCACTTGAACATATGGATAATTACACTGTGATAAGTATTTTTGGCTCTAGGGAAAAACCGACTCTCCTTTCATGTCACATTAGGGAAATAATGTTTTTTACAGAAGTAGCAAGGCAATAAAACTACTGGTTGCATCTATTCCAAGAGAAGAGAAAAAAATAGTTCATTCCTCTGCCTTGGAAAGTCAGGGACTTCGTGTTGAAAAACGTCAACGAAATTGACAAAATCGAAGCCTATTTTAGCAACTTGAACCTAAGATATGCTGAAATCCTAAGAGGGTTCAACCCCAATAAATTTTTTTAAACATTTACAAACACCTGGCTTCAAAAATTCTTTTTTCAAAAAACACCTGCCTGAAAACAGAGACACTGACGACAATGCTCTTGTTTCTGATTTCGATGACCTAGACACACTGCAAAGAACCACTGAATTGTACAAGCAATAGGGAAAATGCCCCGGTGAGAAGAGTGTTCAATCGACGGATAACACTCCCAAAATTTCGACATCCCGGAGCATCGCTCCAACGACCCACCACAACAATAGAGCAACTCAGAGTTCTTCAAATGGAGGAGGATAACGACCCTCCTCGTCCTAAAATTGACAGTTCTCACAAGCTTCCACTTGACAAGAAGAGAAAAGTAATTGTGGGACAGGTGGAACAACCTGAAATTGAGAGTGAGAACATGGAACTCGAGCCTAATCTGGATAGCACATTCTGCCACCTTGATCAGCCCAGAGACACAATCCAGCATAGTCTTCCAATGGACATATCTGATATCGAAAATTTTGACGAAGATGAACCCTTCGTGTTCCAAAGAGTTTTGTTTTACAACCAGTGAAAAAAATTAATTATTGAAAATAAATATGTAAAAAATAAGAAAGGAAAATCTCATTCAGAGGTTAACCTTGCGAAAATGCGGCCATCCCAAATCTGTCGACTTCACATAGCAACCAAATATTCTCTTGATGATTTCATTGGAGGCATTGAGGCCGAGAATTCCAGACTGAAGGGTCGGTTCAAGGAATTGGAATAAGCTTTGATTCCTATGCCATTTCTTGCCAATCCTTTGGCAATATCCATGCCTTCCACCCCTGCAGCCAAGTTAAAAGGATCCTCCAGCCTCCTCGCATCGTGTAGAGGATATGTGTAGAATAATATTGAGAAAAGAATGCAACTGATTACTGAAGCGTGGGAAACATCACAAACCATGACTTCCCTTGGAACGAGGGCACATAATTTGCTCGAACATTTGGAGGAAGATTTAAAAGATGAGGAACATTTCTATTTAGACATGGTCCTTCCTTTTTTCACCATTGTCAACAACGTGATAGAAACGAGAAGAAGACAACAAGATCTCCCATCCAAAAATTGGATCGGTCAATTAAATGCATGCTGGAAAGAAAAAGTGAAGAACCTGCATCTCATTGTCCAGTCATGTGAACAAGCCATATCAAAGAAAGAAAAATTATTCACAAAGTTGACCAGAATAGACTTAGTCGAAAGGACCAACGACTTGCAAGACCCCAACTTAATCATCAACTCCTTGCCCTTAGCTAAGAAAGCATTCGACAAACAGGTTGATATTTTTAAGGCATAGTCTTTGGAAAAGTTTTATAGTATCCTTGAATATGGTCAAGATGAAATCGACAACTGGCTAGTCAACTATTCGATACAAAATGAGGAAATTGATCAGGCTCTACATAATCTTTCTATCGAATTCAGGGAATTAGAAAATGAACTTTTCAACATAAAAATATGGAATGAGATCAACTTCACTCTAATGAGAAGCTACATTGAAGAATGGTTGGAAAGGAAATTGAAGCAGGCCGTCGACGAAAGGCAACAGGTAGTTTCCATGATTCCAGTAGTCGTCGATGACATCAATGAAAAGGAATCAACAAGAAAATAGCAAAACGGGTCATATGTATCGTCACTGTAAGCATATATTGATTACATCCTTCTTTGTTTATCAGCCTAGTTATTCCACTTTTTTTAAATAGAAATGTCTAGCCAAATACCGATACCTTTCAATTTATTCTTTTCAAGTATTTCACTCTACCATCACCCACTTCTTCTTTCTACAGTCCTATTTCTTGTACATATTTCTCCTATGGTCCGCGGGAGCCCCAATCCCAGTCTATATGACAAACGCATTTAAATTTCCAAGAATATGTAACAGACAATATTATTTTTTGATATATTTCAAATAAAATTGTTTTTTATCTCCTTTTATATTTATGTTCTCATAAATTTTTATCTTCCGCTATGCTTATGGTCTGCGGAATGCATTTAAATTTCTAGCAATATGTAACTATTTTTATATATTTCAAATTAAATTGTTTTTTATCTTCTTTTATATTTATGTCGTCATAAATTTTTATCTTCCACTATTCTGAATGTCAAGAAATTGTATTTATTTAATTTGAATATAACTTTTTTTTTCCTGCCACATATACAAACAAAATTAACAAAAAATTTCAACACAGAAAAATAGATTATATACTTTCAAAAAATAAATGGGACTCTAGAGGCCATGTGTCGTTTAATGCATGGATACCACCTATGCTTCATCTTGCTTGCCACATCCCCACTGCAATTTCCTTCTGCCTTCGCAACATTTTCCCATCCCTGTGCATTTATTCCCAATTCAACCCAGCAGGGACTACGCTGCCATGCAACACTTGTTGAGATAGTGTCTCTTTGTAACTATAAAGAGTCATTATAAAGAGTCATGTACCTTTCATGATATTCTTGTGATGTATAACTACAATTTATATTTTTTTACATATCTTTGTATAATAAAAAAATGTTCTTAAGGTTTATTTTTGGTAAGTAAGAAGTCAAAATTATAATATTTAAAGATAAAAAGGAAGAACTAAAATACAATGATTATGCTTCAATCTATTACAAGTATCTCTCAAATAAACATAGTTCCAACAATCAACCATGTTATTTCCATGCCAAAAAAAGAATGTGTGACTAGGACTATGACCATTCCATTAAATATCTACATAATAGACAAATGATGCTACAAAGAATATACATGACTTCCCACAAAGGTATGTATAAAAAAATTGGCAACAAGATTATTGCCATAACCCCCAAAAATTCATTTCTTGTGGAATATATGATTTTGGATTAAAAAACATAGTGAAGAGAGAGAAGGACCCCTTATTGAACATGAGATGGACCATTGTTGGATATGATGGAGATCATGTTTAGTTGTTGGATTGTCAAACACACCTCAACTTGTTCTTCATATTATTCATTGTGTTGCATTCCAAGTTCATGAGACCTCAATCCTAAATGTGAAAAAAATAAGAATGACTCAAGTTTCTTCTTGATAACTTGAACGTTGGAGAGAGAAGCATGAATCAAGACCTTCAAATCATCCAAGATATGTGACAAAGAATCTTTTTGTTTCCATTATAAGTTGAAAATGTTCAATTGAAAGAGTGCATTATTGTTTCTCAGAGGTGAATGATGTTGGGGATGGAATAAAACATTTAAATTATAGATAATACTTGAATTTTCATAAGGTTTGGCAAGTAAGATATCCAAAGAGAGTTGTTATAAGTTTAATAAGGAAAGGTCGATTTGCATTTGATGGAATTGATCAGTTATGGAATTAACGAGTTAGAGGAGGAAAATTAACATCCAAAGTTATGACTAACTAGAGTTTGATGTAGTTGTTGATAAATCTCTAAAAATTTATGTGAAAATGTATGGGAAAAAATTCATTTATAAAAGTGCATAGGGCTTGGAGAGTGTAGGGACTAACATCTCATTGGTATGTGGGTTGAAAGTATCCATTATCAAAATAAATTGCAAGATTAATAGAAATAATTGGATCCAAAGAAAGAAACACTTGAGAAGAAAATTCAATCAAACCTAGCATGTGTTATACCTAGCATGTGTTATCCTATAGATTTTGGTCAGAGCCACAATAGAGTGATGAACTTAAAGAACAATCCCAATCCCAAAAAGTAGTTAAGAATAATATAACTAACTAGATAACTAATTTGTGTTTAGGAGAATGGAGACTAACCTGTATACTATGTTTGATGTCAATCCCACATTTGAATCATCACTCCAATGCTCCAATCCTTTCTCCAATTACTTGCACATTCAGATAAAGATAGCTGCAAGAGAGGTAATTATGGGAATAACTAAATTTCACAATATAACAATTGAAATCAATTAGTATTCTATATTATTGAATATTCACATGAGACAATCATTTAATAAAACATGGAAATGTATGGGAAATATATCTCTTTATAAAATGAACAACACAAAATAAGATGGCTATAGCCTGTGTCTACTGAAGGCACTACTCCATAACCACCATTTGGGTTCCTCCACTGAGCTAGTGAATATAAACTACACCTCTTGGCTCTTCACTCAAGCGAGTCCAAGAAAGAAGTATGTCTTCTCTCTAACAAGATAGAAAGGAGTGAAAATCACTGGAAACAAGGGTTTCCAGACCTAAAGGGAATGTTTACCAACTTGGGATAGGGGCTTGTAGATGGTGACTAGAATTGACAAGCATAATGATGCTTCAAGGTATAATTCTCTTTCCTCTATACATAGGATATTTTTATACTCTCTCCAAGTAGTTGGAGTAGTTGTAAATGAGCAATAAGGGGTTAGGAACCGAGGGAATCTGTAAACCCCACCAAAAAATATGTAATTTTATAATTATTTTGAGCCAAAAAAATGTGTACATGCCCTATAATGGATCCCCACACATATGTACGTGATTTGTGTTGGATTACTGAGAGGGGGGTTGAATCAGTAATATAGAAACTCAATCCTTTTTAACCACCATATGCAAGTGTTATATCAATGTAGCATTGTCATCCAATAGTTGCAGAGTAAATAAACAATGAACAAATGAGCAATCATACACATACACAGTACACCAATGCTTTTACGTGGAACCCAAAGAGGGAGGAAACCACATAATGTTTTTTCTTATATGTATTTAAGAATTACATTCATTGGAAGCACCAACTTCCTTTTTTTTCCAGCTGCAACTAGAAGGAGGCTCGAACCCCCTAATTTCTCAGGCTACAACCTGAGGGAATCTCCAACTCCCCAATTCTCTGGATACAACCAGAAGGAGGCTACGACCCCCTATGTTCTTTGGCTACAATCGGAAGGTGGCTACAACCATCCATCCTTTCCCCATCCAATGGCCTTGACGTAAAAGTAGAATGATGGAACCATTGTCACACTATCACTATGACATACACTGTTGTAAACATGTACCAATCAACTTGCACCAAGCAACCTATACCAATAACATGAACCATACATCAACCATGCATCAATATGTACCTCAACCTGTAATCAACATGTACCATAAACAAATGCATCAACCATGCACCAACTTGTACCAAACAAACTGTAATCAACCTATACCATAAAAAAGTGCATCAACCATGCACCAACCTGTACAAATAACATGTCGCAAAAACATGTCCAAACAACCTATCACAACAACCTGTCTCATAAATCTTATCAACCAAATCAAATATACTCACCAAGATAACTCTCAAATATGTGCATCAACCAAGAATAACACAACAACTCATAATCAACACCAAGATCAATATGTGCTTCTAAAAAAATACCAATACAAGTATGCTACATGATCCATAAACCATGTCTCAACAATACTACTAATAAGTGCCTCCAACCATGTACCAAGTATGTACCAATCATGTATCAACTACTCATCAACTATGACTCATAAATATGTACCAACATCATCAACTATACACCTCATGTATGTGCCAACTCATCAACTACTTGTCTCAACCATGTACCCAACATGTACCTCAACCAAAATACCTTATCAATTTCATCATCCAAATCTGATTTGTAGCTCTGTAATAGACCTGGTGTATAACATCACATACCTACAAACCTTCCTTAACTTTAACAACAAGAGACTAGCATTTTCATCAAACTTTACTTTAGTCTCACATGACTAATTTTGGATTAGTCAACAACCCTAACTTGAAATAATCATAACTATGTACCTGTAATGAATAAAGATCTAAAAATCGTACACAATGTTCTTCAGTGTATTTAATGCATTTCCTCCGGACTTCACTACTTGGAACCTCTATGAAAAGGAGTTCTAGCAAAAATGGCATACCTTGTTGAATTTTGGGTTATTTTAGAGAGCAAACTTGTAGAGCGTTCCCCGCACGGAATATTTTTTGCATGAATATAAAAACTATACACATAATAATATAGACTGTAATATAACTAATACATTTGGTCTTACTAAATTTGGATATTTTATGAAGAATTTATGACGTTTGTACCCGAAACACCTATTTTAGACTAGTTTCAAGACTAGCCACAAACCCTATTTTCCGCGATGTGTAAATCCAAAAATACAATGACCCACAAACTGAAATTTGTATCACAGCTACTTGGATATGTCTCCTCAATGGCCTCCCAATTTAACGTTATGAATCATTCTAGAAAAAAAATTATTGCTAAAATGGTGAGATGACCTGTAAATAACATACCTTAGAAAGCATCATCAAAATAATTTATCCTCCCTTCAATTTCAACCTTCTTTACTTCACCTTCCCTTTGAAATTCAGCTTAGATATCCTTTGGTTACCTCATTCACCCATAGATATTCAATATGCTCAAGTGTGATTGAAATGAGAGAGCCTTGGCTCTTATTTATACTTTCATGTAGCTTCCTCAAGGGGTTACCTTTTAACCATCTTAACCCACTTTCCTTATTTTAGGGTTAACCCACTTCTAACCGCTTGTCAACTTAGTAATTTATCCATTAAATTTATTATTTAAATAATTTATTTTGTATTCACTTTGACTTATAGTACATTCATCACTTCACTTTATTATTTACCTTCTAAAATCTCTTAAACCACTTTGACTACTTTGACCTTTTGGGGCTTCTAGATGACTCATGAGGGTTTTCCAACTTCACATGGCCATAACTCTTTAACTGCAAGGATTTATTTGACATTCCACATACTAATTGAAATGGAATGAAATTTACTATCCATATATATTATTCTTACCTGCAAATATATCAAAACTCATACCATTATCCATCAAACAAACTTGGGTCCATTACCCAAACCTTTCTCCAACTTCACATGGCCATAAATCTTTAACCGTGAGGAGTTATCTAATGTTCCACATACCATCAGAAATGGCATAACATGTAATATCCATATGGAATAGTATTACCTACAAATATATCAAAACTCATATCATTATCCATCAAACAAACGTGTGTCCATTACCCAAACCATTGTGCTATCGGAATTCGCTACCAGACTTTATTCAAGGGTTGACATCAATGACAACCAACCCAATTCATAAACAATATCACCCTTTGGCATTGATGGAAACACTCTGATGCAATCCTAAAGTCATGTCACTCATGCTCTCCCTTTACCTTTACCTTTTCATTTACCTTTGCATCTGATAAATCTCTCCCCTTTTGTTATCAATGGAAAAGGTATATTTCCATTCGGGGTTGCTCCCCCTAACTAAACTGTCCTTGGGGATACTGCCCCTGACTGACCTCTTCCTGAAACTGATTTTCCAACCTGAAATATCCTCTTTATGGTGCTTCCTTGTGTATATATAAGACATATAAGATAATAATTCAAAAGCAATCATTTTGGAGTAGAAACTACTTCGAGTCTCTGGTGAAGATACTCAAAGGATTCTCTTGGAAGCGGATTTGTAAAGATGTCTACCACCTATTCTTTTGTGCTCACATATTCAACTTTGATGTTCTTCTCTGCAACCTGTTCCTGTAGAAAGTGATAATTTATTGGAATGTGCTTTGTCTTGGAGTTCATCACCGGGTTATTTGAGATACTAATGGTGCTTTTGTTATCACAATAGATTGGAATGGGATCATCATACTCAACATGTATATCTATCAGAGTTTGTTTCATCCATAGAACCTGTGTACAACATGTTCCTGCTGAAATATACTCTGTCTCGATTGTAGATAAGGATATTGATGATTGTTTCTTGCTTAACCATGATACTAAACACTCACCCAAGTAGAACACTGCTCCATTGGTGCTTCGTCGGTCATCAATGCAACTTGCCCAATCTGCATCTATGTAGGCAATAAGTGATAGATCCTTTCCTTTTGGATACCATAATCCAAACTCTTTTGTTCCTTTGAGATATCTGAAAATCCTATTCACTGCTAATACATGTGATTCCTTTGGTGTTTCTTTAAATCGTGTCACCTGTCCAACAACCTACATTACATATGGTCTGGATGTTGTCACATATAGTAAGCTATCAACCATTGAACTGTATTTTGTCTGGTTTGTAGACTTTGAATCATCATCTTTGCTCAACTTGCAACTGGTTTGCAATCTTCCACTCCGAACCTCTTTAGAATTTCTATGATATACTTAGTTTGAGAAATAAAAATCCCTTGGTTTCTTTGACATATCTGAAGACCCAAAAAGACGAATAGTTCTCCAAGTAATGAAATTTCAAATTAATTCTGCATATCCTTTGCAAATTTCTGGCTTAACCTGTCATTAGTACTTCCAAAACAATATCATCAACATAAATTTCAATTAATAAAATACTACCTTGAGTTACCTTGATGTAGAGGTTGTTGTCTATGCTTCCTTTCCATAATTCGTAGGGAGTTTTGTCATTGTTTTTTTGAGAATTACTCTATTTTGAATGTGAACTATTGTATGCATTGCATGTGTCCAAAAAATATATGTCAATTTGGAATCCATTAGCATTGTTCGAGCCATTTCCTATGTAATTATCATCCATTATGATAATGTTCCTTTGTCTCTGAACCACTCTCTAAACCAATTTATGAATCCATGATCTCGTCCACTTTCATATATTTGTCCAAACCTGCTAAGTGTTCTTACTAATCCATATCTGTCCATATTGTCCAAGACTCTACTTGCGCAACTGTCCATAATCCTGACCCATTTATCACTATACTATCATGAAGTATTCATTAATCTATCAAACTGTACTTCTGCTAACTGACTGCTCTGAATCTGTCTTCTCAAACTCTGCAAGTTGCTCGAAGGATGGTTCTTTGGTCTGTCACAGCTATCGCATAGACTCCCCCTATCTAATATTCATATTACCTGGGAGTCTCTAAGCTGGATGGCTCATAACAATTCTTGCTCTGATGTGTATTCATCATCAACTTCATTGGTATATTCATCATCATCTTCATTGGTGGATTCATTATCTCTCTGAGCTCTGAATTATTTCTTTCTGTTTGTGGATTCATATTTCACTACAATGCCTGAAAGTACAATCTCTTGAACATGTTCCTTATTTACCTGTCCTTCCTTTATTTCAGTTATTTTCCAAAGATTTTTGTATCTGACATCTTTTTTTTTCTCTGTAGAATTTTCTTCATCTTGTTTTATTGTCAATCTTGTGATTTCTAGTACCTGGTCTTTGTTCACCAGTTCTTCTTGTTTTCTTATCCATACTTTCTTATATCTGATATCAGTGTTCTCTTTCATGGAAGTATCGATCATGCTTCTACAATCACTGGCTATGTGTCCATAGTTATGACATTTGTAACACTCAATGTTACGTGTGACCACATACACACTTCTTTCTTGAACATTTCTTTTATACTCCCTACAATCTACAACGTTATGTCCAAAATTACTACAATAAAAACAATGACCATAAAAGAAATTTGCATACGTGGGAGTGAATAATCTTCTTTGTGGTGTAGTCCTTCTGAATTTTTTCCTGGACTCATCATGATCATGATTGAAGCTTCTTTGTGGCTTGAAAACAGATGGTCTTCTTGAAGATGTATCTTCAATAGTTTGCTTAGATTTTGGTTGACCATGATTCCTTCCTTTGAGTACTTCAACATAACTCTTTCTATTTTCTTCATTCTTCTTTTATATCAACCTAGATTGTTGGAAATACTAAAACAACTGAGAGGGGGGGGTGAATCAGTTGTATGTGAGCTTAAACAATTTTAAGTCTGTTAAAACATTATTAATCTTTCTTCATGTGGTCATCAACAATATACAACATATGGACAGTAAAAGTAAAGACCATCAGTCACACATAAAATACACACAGAGACAGATTTTCACGAGGAAACCCATAAAGGGAGAAAACCTCTTCTTCTTCAAAATGATAGGCAGTCTTTTTCAGTTCTGTACATCATTTATAATTGAGCACCAACTCAATGTGAGGTTTCTACCTCTGTTTTACAAGCTGCAACTTGTTTGAAAGCTCCAACTCTTTGGTTTCTCTAGCACCCACTAGAAGGAAGCACCAACTCCCTGAATATTCCAGCACCAACTGGATGGAAGCACCAACTTCCTGAATGTTCCAGCACCAACTTGATGGAATCACCAACTTCCAGTTACACAGGCTCCAACCTGTATAACAGAGAACACTTGTTCTCCCTAGCACCACCCTGCCACCCTAGTTTCACTGGCTACAACCAGATGGAAGCTACAACTTCCTGTGTTCAAGCTCCCACTTGAACCTCTCAGGACAATTGTCCTCCCTAGCACCTCCCAACCACCCTTGAATAATAAATAGTGAATACACAGACAACTATACGGATAAATCAAATCTTACCATTCTTTCTCTGTATCTGATCTTCAACAAACTGTTCTGCAATTCTTTTCTTCTTTTGTTTGTTTAGCAGGTCTTCTCTGCATCACCTTTTCTGTCATTCTACTCTGCTTCTGCTCTGTCTTTCATTCTGCTCTGCATTTCATTTCTCTCTGTGCATTTGCTTAATTTCATGCTATGCCTCTGCTCATTTTATTTTTCTTACTGTTTACTCATTTTTCCTTCAGAACGACCAACTCGACACAGTCTGTCTCGTCTTATTTTATACACACGGGCACAACATTTCAACTTCCCAACTCGTTGGGAAAAATGATGACAACCATCCAGCCAACTAAAGCGCCAATTGGTCGACAACTAATTTGCAATCATGAGTCTGTTTCACTAACGGATTTGTAACTGAAAGGTTAATCTGTGAGAAAGAACTGTAGCCCTCCGATTACATTCAAGTTTTATCCACACTGTTGGATATGCGGTGAGCAAATCTAGATGGTCAGTATCTGTGCTCTTAGATCTATAGTCAGGATTTGATTCTGGAGCCCCCTTTCCATTCTATATTTAAGCGGAGGGGGGGGGGGGTCCGGAATTGGGTGCGCATCTCTCGAGCGGTCATGATTAAAGCACTTAGATCAACGACGCTCAAGTGATTCCGGACCCCCCTTGCCTTTTTGTCTTTAATACGGGGGGGGGGTCCGGAATGGTGGAGTATTAACGAAGGGCCCCACTCCTGTCGTGTCACCTTTTGTGTCGTTCTCCACCTGGCCGTGCGACAAGGCTCGGCTCCTCCTTGTCCTCTAACATCTGTCCATCTCTCGGTGATGTGACCAAGGGCTGTGACCACAGCCTTATGTCTATCCATATTGTGATTCGTGAAACTCTGACACGAGCCATAATCAACGGTCTAGATTCATTCTTGATTCAATGACTGTGATTGCATCGCGACATTGCATATCGCGAAATCGAGATTCTTGAGGTTAAGTGAATTTGTCATTTCAAAGTCCAGATCCCCGATACTCCATGCAGAGGATCAACGGTCCAGATCTCATTCTCGATTCAATGGCTGCAATTGCATCACGACATCGCATATCGCAAAATCAGGGTTCTTGAGGTCAAGTGACTTTGTCATTTCAAAGTCCCGATCCCCGATACTCCAATGAAGCCTCCTGTCGAGCTTCTCCCGGTGGCGCCCGATCGCTGCCACGCATCCTTCCAAATGGACGGTCCCGATTATGTCAGGATTTCAAGACTTTCAATGTCTTGGTTCTCACGACCTTGAGAACTCTGATCTTCCGATGGATGATATCCCGATGACAACTCCTCGTGTCGGGACTTCTCTTCTTGCTCCCGAGGCTTATCTCCCTCGCATCTTCTGTAGATTTGACGGTTGTCGGCGACCCTGCACCAAATCTAACAGATCTCGTTCTTTCGGGAAGTTTGAATGGGATCCAACGGTCACTGACTCTTCTCCTCCCGATTATTGTTGCGCTGCTATTTATTGTTGTTGTACTCAAGCCATAACTACAACCACAACTGTACTTGCCATCAATGACAAGTATACACTGCCTTTTCTTTGTCTGTTACATATTTACCAACAATCCCCCCCTTTGGCATTGATGGCAACACAAACACCCACTTGCATTCAGACTCAACTCTCCTCTGCATTCGGCCATTCAAACTTGACTCTGTTCCCGAAACATTTCGAACTCAACTCCTTTCTCCCCCTTTGACATCAATGTCAAAGAAGAAACAATCTTCCCCTGATCTGTTTAAAAAAAAAACATACTCCCCCTGTCGACTATAAGTATCTTGGGAATACATTAGATATTCAATAAGTACTCCCCCTGACCAGGTGAACAGATTAGGCACTTGAGATTATTACCCCCAACTTTTGACGAAGGTAGCCAAAAGGGGTCGCTGCTAATGGTTTAGTAAAGATATCAGCAATCTATTCTTTGGAAGGAATATAATTCAGCTTAACAATTATGTTTGTAACTTGTTCTCGGAGAAAATGATACTTGATTGGAATATGCTTAGTCTTGGAATGACGAACATGATTCTTGGAGACACTAATGGCACTTGTGTTATCACAATGAATTGGAATAGGATCAGTGTACGTTACCTTCAGATCTACAAGAGTTTGTATCATCCATAAAATTTGTGTGCAGCAAGTAGCAGCAACAATGTATTCTGCCTCTGTAGTGGATAATGAAATAGATCCTTGCTTCTTACTAAGCCATGCAACTAATGAGTCACCCAAAAAGAATGTTCCTCCAGTGGTGCTTTTTCTCTCATCAACACAGTTTGCCCAATCTGCATCTGAATAAGCAGTTAACTGGAATTTCTGATTTCTAGGATACCACATTCCATAAGTCATTGTTCCCATCAAGTATTTAAATATTCTCTTCACAGCTGCCAAATGACTTTGTTTAGGAGCAGGTTGAAAACGACCTACCATTCCAACAGCTTGCATTATATCAGGACGGGATGTTGTGATGTACAAAAGACTGCCTATCATTGAACGATATGTCCTTTGATCAACAGAAGGTGAGATATCATCTTTGCTCAGCTTGCAACCAACCACCATAGGCGTGCTGACTGTAGAGGAATCTTCCATCTGAAATTTCTTCAATATCTCTTTCAAATATTTTTCTTGAGAAATACAAATTCCTGCAGAGCTTTGTTTTACTTATAAGCCAAGAAAATATGACAGTTCTCCTATCATAGAAATTTCAAATTCTGTTTGCATAGAATTAGCAAACCACTGGACAAATGATTGATTAGTACAACAAAAAATAATATCATCTACATAAACCAAAACAACTAGTAAATCATCACCTTCAGTCTTAATGTAAAGCTTACTGTCAACAGTACCTTTCTTGAACCCTTTTTCTTGTAGAAATTTGTCCAGTCTATAATACCAAGCTCATGGTGCTTGTTTTAGTCCATATAAGGCCTTCTTCAGCTTACAAACATAATTAGGATTGTCTGTCAATGAGAA
>ML801596.1:39303-93255 GCA_009831015.1 Picea engelmannii
TTTTCAAAAAGAGAAAAGATTGCCGAGTGAAATTGTCTCTTTCACACTCATAAATTGGTTTTAAAGGACGTCTATTTGGCACAAGTTTATCCCTTTTTCACACCAAGTAGACTAAAATTCATAAAAAAGGACGTTTTTTGGCGTTAAGTTGTGATTGCATCTCATGCCCTTGCTTGTATTATTGAGCCTATAGTCGGTTCTCGTTTTGTGTTATAAACTGTTTGCCTCGACATTTTTTGCATCCTCAACCAAGCAGAGCCTCATTAATATCCTTCGCAATTTGACACCCTATACCTAGGAGGGAACATTTCCCCGAGTTTCCATCTCCCGCATGCATCTCCTTTCATTGAGAATAGGTATGTTCCACTACTAGAACTAGTTTTTCTTACTTGTGACACTTGTTTCCTCCTTTGTATCATAGCATTCATTTGTCTATGAAAAAACAAAAAGGAAGACGAGCGGTAAGGGACTATTATCTTATATTGGCAACAGTTGTGTCACCTTTGAACATAGCACAAAGTTATTGAGTCCATTTTTCATCATAATTTTGGGATTAGCATGGCCTTAGGAAGCTGAGCTCGTTACAGAGTCTTCTCTACCGACTGGTTACTCTTCCATTCCCTATAGAGAATTTCATTGATGCCTCTTGCATCTCATGGTTTCATCATTGATTCTATGCTCACAGAGTCTTCCATATGTATCATGCTCTTATTCAAAGGAAGTCTATCAACCTATGTCGACCACTTGTCAGAACTCTTGACTTTGCAAGTTGGCCATACCCTTAGTTTGCCTTAGATTCACATGATACTGTATTCCTATCACACACCTTGGCCCTACTTTCATCATTGGTAGGTAACATTGAACCCAACAATCAACATTTCATCATTGGTCATTTACTAGGTGGTTTCCCTTGTGTTCGACGACAAAACATCTATTCACACGATACCTACTTTCATTATCGGTAGGTTGTCTCACATTTTTTAACGGTATAACTCAATGACCGGTAATCAAACGATGTCTCATTATGTTCGAACTCAACTCCTTTATTCACATGATGTAGAGTTGCACCCTTGGTGGATTGTGTAGAAGACTTTAAGACATTAGTATGTGGTCGCAGCTTTCCTGAGTTGTTTCTTCCTTTTCATTGGACCAATACCTATATGACTTCAATGATCACGGGAGATCAGATTGTACTCCATTGTATACAGATATCTTCAGATTGATTTTGAGACTGGTTCTACTGGGCCTTATTCGTGGCTATGAAAAATTTTGGCATGTAGTTGCATTTGTATTTTCCTATTCATGGCCATGGATAGTTGTTTGGTATATTTTTACATGGATCTGCAGCGTAATTCTATTAGAATCCATGTATAGAAAGTTAGTGCAGAATGTAATGAGAAACTAGTACTTCCAGCTAGATCCCCATCACTCCACTTCTGGTTTGTTTATAATGTATTTCGGCCATCACAAATATTCCTCTGACCTCACACATTAGGGGGCATCTATTATAGAAATATTTTCCTCACCCTATGCAATATTACACAGAAGGCCTTTTTCCATTTCCCCATGCAGACTTATCATCCCTGTTTGTAAAATTCTAGAGCTAAAAATACATATTTTTCCACATGTGCGCATCTTTCCTACTATACAACATGTGTATACGTAGGTTGCACCACCACAACCCGCATACATCAAGATTTGTGCCAAAAAATGAAAATTAATGTCGGGTTTCCATGCCACGAAAGGAGATATATGATCCTTGGCCTTCCATATACTGGAAAAATTCTGAATCAACCCTTCAGTTCCATTTGAAGGCTATAAATGGGTCAATTCAGAGCTATGGAAAAGAGGAGAAAGAATTCAAGTTTGAGAACAAAGTTACTCTGGAGAAATTATTTACTTCATATTAAGTCTGCATCCCTTTGTCCTTTAATTCTGAACACGGTGTTCAGCCCCCAAGCTCTTCCCTTATTGATTAAGAACCTCATTGTTTATATTTTATGATCTTGTCTTTGGTGGAGGATTGAAGTGGTGGAGCCCCAGCTGGATGGAACTTAGTTTCTCAGTTCTGAACCATCCTGACACATAAGTTTCTAACATTTTCACTTCTGTGGATCATATATTAATAAAAATACTCTTTTCACGTCCAATTGATATCTTACAAATATTTGAATTATTATTCCATGGGCGTATTTGTCATGTTTATTAATGGATTATGTTATTGAATGTGCTAACATCACTTATTATCACCATATGCTTGCTTTTCTTGGTTGTTGAGGACTAGTTGTAGGTATATTTCTTTGGGTCAAGTGCTCAATAGTGGATTTCATCGAACGTCTGGACGAGGTAGGCCTTTTATCTTGTCTTGCTAGAATATTTTTTTACATAGAATACTTGAGAAGAGAGTTGATTTTTGCAGTCATTTCCGTCTTTTGTGGTTTACCCTAGCCATAGAGAGATTTTCCTCGTAACAGTGCCTGTAAAAATACTTTCATCCTTATGCTCCACATCTCATACTTTAAACCATTCTGACCATTAAACAATGGTACTCCATTCTTAGAATAATCCATGATCTCCTTCCAGTGGTTAAAATGTTTCCTAAAGGAACCTACTCTGATTCCAATTCTTGGATTACTGAGAGGGCGGTTGAATCAGTAATAGATCAATTCAATCCTTTTTAACCACAATATGCAATTTTTATATCAATGTAGCATTTTCATCCAATAGTTTCATAGTAAATAAACAATGAACAAATGAGAAATCATACACATACAAAGTACACTAGTTTTTTTACGTGGAAACCCAAAGTGGGAGAAAACCACAGAATGATTTTTCTTATATGTATTTAAGAATTACTTTCATTGGAAGAACCAACTTTGTTTGTTTTCTAGTTGCAACTGGAAGGAGGCTCCAACCCCCTAATTTATCAAGCTACAACCTGAGGGAAGCTCCAACTCCTCAATTCTATGGCTACAACCAGAAGGAGGCTACAACCCCCATGTTCTCAGGCTACAACCACATGTCCTTGCCCCATCCAACCGCCCTGACGTAGAAGTAGAATGATGAAACCACTGTCACACTATCGCTGTGAGATATACTGCTGTAAACATGTACCAATCAACCTGCACCAAACAACCTGTACCAATAACCTAAACCATGCATCAACCATGCATCAACCTGTACCATAAACAAGTGCATTAACCATGCACCAACCTATACCAAACAACCTATAATCAATATATACCATAAACAAGTGCATCAACCATGCACCAACCTGTACAAATAACATGTCAAAACAACTTGTCCAAACAACCTATCACAACAACCTGTCTCGTCAATATTATCAACCAAAACAGATCTACTCACCAAGATCAATCACCAAGACAATTCTCAAAGATGTGCATCAACCAAGCATAACACAACAACTCATAATCATCACCAAGATCAATATGTGCTTCTAATAATATACCAATACAAGTATGCAACATCATCCATAAACCATCTGTCAACAATACTACTAACAAGTTCCTCCAACCATGTACCAAGTATGTATCAATCATGTATCAACTACTCATCAACTATGACTCATAAATATGTACCGGCGTCATCAACTATACACCTCATTTATGTGCCAACTCATCAACTACTTGTCTCAACCATGTACCCAACATGTACCTCAACCAAAATCCCTCATCAATTTCATCATCCAAATATCTTTTCTTACTCTATAATAGACCTAGTGTATAAGATCACATACCTGCAAACCCTCCTTAACTTTAACAACAAGAGACTAGCATTTTCATCAAACTTTACTTTAGTCTCACATGACTAATGTTGGATTAGTCAACAACCCTAACTTGAAATAATCATAACTATGTACATGTAATGAATAAATATCTAAAAATTGTACACAATGTTCTTCAGTGTATTTTATGTAATTTATCCATACTTCAATACTTGGAACCTCTCAGAAAATGAGCTATAGCAAAAATGGCATACCTTGTGGAATTTTGGGTTATTCTAGAGAGTGAACTTGTAGAGCGTGTCCCGAACGGAATATTTGTTGTATGGATCTGAAAAAATGTACAAAGAATAATACAATATGTAATATAACCAATACATTTGGTCTTACTAAATTTGGATCTGTTATGAAGAAGTTATGACGTTTTTACCCGAAACCCCTATTTTAGACTAGTTTCAGGACTAGCCACAAACCCTATTTTCCATGGCGTGTAAATCCAAAAATACAACGACCCACAAGATGAAATTTGTATTACAGCTACTTGGATATGTTTCCTCAACAACCTCCCAATTTGACAGTCTGAATCATTCTAATAAAAAATTTATTGTGGAAATGGTGAGATGACCTGTAAATAACATACCTTAGAAAGCATCATCAAAAGAATTTATCCTCCCTTCAATTCCAGCCTTCTTTACTTCACCTTCCCTTTGAAATTCAGCTTATATATCCTTTGGTTACCTCATTCACCTGTAGATATTCAATATTCTCAAGTGTGATTGAAATGAGAGATCCTTGCCTCTTATTTATACTTTCATGTAGCTTCCTCAAGGGGTTACTTTTAACTATCTTAACCCACTTTCCTTTTTTTCGGGTTAACTCACTTCTAACCACTTGTCAACTTAGTAATTTCTCCATTAACTTTATTATTTAAATAATTTCATTTGTATTCACTTTGAATTATAGTACACTCATCACTTCACTTTATTATTTATTTTCTAAAATCTCTTAAACCACTTTGATTACTTTGACCTTTTGGGGCTTCTATATGACTCATGAGGGTTCTCCAACTTCACATGGACAGAACTCTCTAACCGTGAGGAGTTATGTGACATTACACATACCACTGGAAATGGAATGACATGTAATATCCATATATAATATTCTTACCTACAAATATATCAAAAGTCATACCATTATCCATCAAACAAACTTGGGTGCATTACCCAAACCTTTCTCCAACTTCAGATGGCCATAACTCTCTAACCGTGAGGAGTTATGTGACATTCCACATACCACCGAAAATGGAATGACATGTACTATCCATATGGAATAGTATTACCTCAAAATATATCAAAACTCATACCATTATCCATCAAACAAACTTGGGTCCATTACCCAAGCCATTGTGCTACCAGAATTCACTACCAAACTTTCTTCAAGGGTTGACATCAATGACAACCAACCCAATTAATCAACACTTTGTATAGTTGATAGGGCGTGTATATGTCAAAAAATATATATTTTTGATGACTTCAGAGGAGGAATAGGGGAACTGAATCTGCAAGTAGGGAAAGGTTATGGTCAAGATGGCCTTGATGTGTATGTGGTGGAAATTGGCATTATACTATGATGGACTTATGATAATTCCACATGCATATTAAATAAGGAGATGAATAACAGTTGAATGGGAAACACAATTATTATAGATTGTATTGTGTATATAAAACAGGTTCAAAAATGATTTTCCTTAACAACCATTGCTTTTATCTTTTCTTATCAAGTATTTCCTAATTCATTTTGAAGGGAACTGATTTCAAACAGTGTACAATTTATCTATGAAGAATGATACCAAACATGTTCATGCATATTATGTTGGCCTGTTTTCAGACAGAGGCAGAGTATGTGTGTTTGTCATTGATGGAAAATATCAGCACGATCAACAGCGCAGCGATAATGGCATGGCAATGGCAAGATAAATAGTGAACAACAACAGTGATCGTTGGATCCCATTCAAAATTCTCGATGACCATCAAATCTGAATTCAGATAGGAGGAGCGTGCAATAGAAGAGAACAAATCTCAGGCATTAGATCTAAGCCCAAAGACCGACCATCGTTGGATCCATAAGAAGGAGCACGATCTTTATGTGCAATATGAAGTGGGCCTACAAAGTCCTGAAAGCAGGAGGACCGTTCATATTCAAGAAGGACACGTGGCGAGCGACTAGAATTTCACTGACTTTCACATTGGAGGAGTCAATGGAGCATGATGTGGGAACTCGCGATATGCGATATCCCAAAATGATCTTGGTCGTTGGATTGAGGATTGATATGAACCTTTGGATCGAGGGTCGTGGATCATTGGATGCAGACTACACGTGGTGAGAGGTCAGCTTTTCGCTGACTAGAAATTCAAAGGAAGGAGGAGCTCTATCCTTTGAAATCGTGAAACGTGAAACCGCGATTCAATCTGAGTCATTAATCAAGGGAGAGTGTAGACTGTTGATCTGGATCCATTTCGGAGTTTCGGATACCGAGAGTTGGAGTCAAGGAGACTCACGGAAAAATCGCAAAGCGCCCTTTGGCGTAGCCTGTGGTCACCATCGGTGGTCACATGAGGGGAAGAAGTGAGCGATGCTAAACTCCATTTCGAAGTTTCGATGATCGCGATTTGGAGAGTCGAGATGCCTCATCACAGGATTCTCGAAATCGTGAGACGTGAAGTGCTTTATGGATAAGCACTTGGTCATCATCGTGGGCACGTGAAGGAAGGAGCTTGCAAGTTCCAAGGCTTCATTTCATGATAGAGAGTTGGAAGAGTCAATGTGACTCACAACAAAATTCACAAAACGCGAAACTACAAAGTGCCTCTTGATCAAGCCCGTGGTCACAGCCAGTGGGCATATGGGATAAACGCAAGACCCTGTAGATTTAATCCAACGGTGATGGTTATTTGAGAATATGATCAAAGCGCTATTGTTGATCTTCACGAGTAATTGTTCAGTTACGATTAAGTTAGTAGAACCGAATCATGGTTCTTGGAAAGTTGGCAATTCCGTTGCTAAAGCGTTTTTTTCCTAGGAGATTCGAGGTGTAACGGAAGTGGTTGTGGTGCATAAAAGAGATATTCAGTGAATGTGTGGGTTCAACAGTTCTCACTGAAAATGACATAAACTAGGAGAAAGGAAAATCTCAGAATGCATAGTGTGAGAAAAAGCTCAGAAATGATAAACAAAAGATGAACAGAACAGGTAGAAGCAAAGAACAATTGCAGAACAGAGAAAAAGGGGCAAGAAGTGAGACACGTGTATTGTTTTTTATTCAATCATTTATTCTTAACCAGGGAGGTAGGGTGGTGCTAGGGAGGACCGTGGTCCTCTGAGATTCAAGTTGGTTCTTGAATATTGGAAGTTGTATCTTCCATCTAGTTGTAGCTAGAAAACAGGGTGGCAGGGTGGTGCTTGGGAAAACACGGAGTTTTTCTATATGTAAGTTGGTTCTTGTATAAGTCCAGTTGGTGTTGGAACTCTTAGGGAGTTGATGCTTCCTTCTAGTGGGTGCTAGAAAAATAAGAGAGTTGGTTCTCTCAGCAAGTTGGAGCTTGTAAAACAGAGGTAGTAGCCTCACATTGAGTTGGTGCTCAAAGATAGATGATGTACATAACTTAAAATGTTGCCTATCATTCGAAGAAGATGAGGTTTTCTCCCTTTATGGGTTTCCTCGTGAAAATATGTCTCTGTGTATATCTTATGTGTGACTGATGTTCATTATTTATGTTGTTCATATCTTGTATTATATTGATGGTCACTTGGAAGAGATTAAAAATTGTTTGAATAAGTCATAAATTGTTTAAGCACAGAGACAACTGATTCACCCTCCCCTCTCAGATGTCTTAGTAATTTCAACAATTGGTATCAGAGTCGGTTCCTTTTATTTAAAGGTAGATCTGTAATATTAAACATGACAAGTCATGAAGGGACTTCAGCCAATAAGCCTCTATTTGATGGAACAAATTTTTCCTTATGGAAGATTAGAATGAGAACATACTTGATGGCCTTAGGTGTTGATATTTGGGATGTAGTAGAGACTGGATACGTAAATCCTGTTGTGCTAGCTTCCAAGGATGATAAGTTAGAATTTACCTTTAATGCTAAGGGAATGAATGCTATCTTGAATGGACTTGTTGAAGCTGAGTTTGTAAAGGTGATGCATCTTGAAGCTGCCAAAGCAATGTGGGATAAACGTATTAGTAGTTATGAAGGAAATGAGAAAGTAAAAGATGCCAAACTTCAAACATATAGATTGAAATTTGAACAACTAAAGATGAATGAAGATGAAATAGTTAGCAAGTAGTTTTTACGAGTTGAAGAGCTTTTGAATGCCATGAAGGGTCTTGGTGAGAAGATTGAAGAATCATTTTTAGTTCAGAATATTTTAAGATCTCTACTTGATAAATTTAATCCAAAAGTCTCTGCAATAGAAGAACTAAATGATCTTAAAACTCTATCCATTGATCAACTCCTAGGAACTCTAACTGCATATGAAATGATAATTATAAAATACAAATCCATTACTAGAGAAGCATCTTTTAAAGCAGACAAGAATATTGATTCAGAATTAGATGATACTGAAGAAAAATTTGTGAGAAGGTTAAAGAAAGGATCAGGAAAATATCAAGGCAAGCTCCCCTTCAAATGTTTTAAATGTGGTAAGATAGGTCATTTTGCATCTAAGTTTCCTCACCAGAAAAAGGACCAGAACTATGATGATGAAAAGAAATACAAATTTAAGAAATATAGTAAAAAGAAACCTTTGTGTGCAAACAATGACAATTCCTCAGAAGACAGAGATAGTGGTTCATCATGTGAAGACAAAGTGAATGATTTTATGCTTATGGCTATGGGAGATATTGATGATGAACACATAGGAGGTGAAATGGATGACGAAGAAGTTGTGGTGGATATGGAAGGTGAATTAATCAGTGCTTTGGAAGAAATTGACAGACTCGGATTTAAGAAGAGAAAACAAAAACAATTGTTGATGCAGTTTAAAATGAATGGTAAAAAACCTGATGAAGACTTTGCTCTACTAAAAGTGGAGTTAGAAGAGGCAAAGAAAATAGAGGACATTCTGAAACAACAGTTATCAGAGAAGAAAACAAGGTGTGAAGCCTTAGAAGAAGAGATAGTAAAAACCATAAAATAAATGGAGAAGTTTAAGGCATTATATCACCAAAATCTGTCAAGTATTAAAGCATCAGAAGGATTAACCTCCATTCTAAATCAGCAAAGGAATCCAAAGTTGAAAGCTGGCTTGGGCTATGAAGAAGGATCAAGTAGTGATCATGCAAGTAATATAGAACCCATCAAGTTTGTCAAATCTACAATCATTGATAACAACCACTATGTAGAAACAAAGAAAGAAAATCAGCCACTAAGAAGGAATGAAAGAGAAAGTACCAGAACCGATCAGAGAAACTATCAGCATGGAAGAAATCGACCCATTCAAAGAAGACAGTCTTTTTCCAGGTACAAAGGATTTTTCTATGGATATTGTTTTTTTTGTTATAACTTTGGTCACAAAGCTATAACTTGTTCTTTAATATGTAGATATGAGCGAACAAGTTATTCAAGGAATAGTTATCTGCCACAACAAAGATGGAGACAGCCAAGCAACAAACAACCACAGACTATAAATCATATGATGGTTGGTAGAAGGACGCAAGTGAAACATAACAACAGTTATGATCATAACAATCGTTATGATCTACAATTCAGTGAACCAAAATGTTATAACTGCCATAATTATGGACATAAAGTTTCAGACTGTCTCTTAAAGAACTATGAGCCAGATCTGAATCCTGCTGTTGAAATTTCAAGGTTTAGAAGAAGAAAGAAGATGACCAGTGTGGATTAGTGTTATCATCCCAAAGACAAAATAATCATGAGTATATTGACAGTGGATGTTCCAAACATATGACTGGAGACAAACGAAAGTTTCTAACTCTAAGTGAAAACAAATTAGGGAATGTAACTTTTGGAAATGATGTGCTAGGAAAAATAAAAGGTAAAGGAATGGTAAGCTTGAATAATGGAAAAGGAAAAGTGCAAGATGTGTTGTTTGTAAATGGTCTGAAACATAATATACTAAGTGTCAGTCAAGTTTGTGACAGAGGATGTGAAGTTGTTTTTACTTCTAAATATTGTAAAATAAAGTCTATGAATTCAGGACAACTGGTTACAAAAGGGATAAGAATAGAAAACAATGTCTATGTGTTAAAAGAAGAAAAAGAAGAATGCCACTTAAGAAAGTATGATGAAAGTTGGCTATGGCATAGGAGACTTGGACACCTAAATTTTGATCATATAATCAAGCTTATAAACAATGGGGCAGTAAAAGATCTTCCAAAGATATCAAAGCCATATGACGTTGTCTGTAAAACTTGCCAGATAGGAAAGCTTACTCGGACACAGTTCAAATCTAAAAACTTTTGTTCAACAGAAAAACCTCTCTAGTTAGTACATATGGATTTATGTGGACCATCAAGAAAAGAAGGTACAGGAAAAGAAAACTATTTTATGTTGATTATTGATAATTATTCTAGACTAATGTGGGTTGCCTTTTTGAAGGAAAAATCTGAAGCATTTGAAAAATTCAAAGTGTTTAAGTCTCTGACTGAGAATCAAACAAGAAAAATATTGAAAGCAATAAGTTCTGATAGAGGAGGAGAGTTTAGTTCATGGAACTTCAAAGAGTTCAATGATAAACATAGAATAAAATGAGAATACATTATTCCAAGAACTCCACAGCAAAATGGAGTAGTTGAGAGGCAGAATAGATCAGTTCAACAGATGTCAAGATCAATGATAAATGAAAGGAATATTGCTCAAACATATTGGGTGGAAGCAATCCATACAGCTATTCATATTCTTAACAAAGCTCATCTCAGGCCACACAGTGACAAGACTCCTTATGAACTATGGTTTGGAAGAACTGCTTCAATCAAACATTTTAAAATGTTTAGGAGTAAATGTTATATCAATAATAATGATGAAAATATTAGAAAATATGATGACAGGGTTGATGAAGGTATCTTCTTAGGTTATGCTACAAACAATAAAGGATACAGATGCTACAATAGGAGGCTGCATAAATTGGTTGATTGTATAGACATAAAAGTTGATGAAGAAATCCTAGTTCAAAATGTAAGCAGTGTTGAACCAAGCACAAAAGATATAGTTGAAGATGAAGATGAACAAGTCCAAGGATCGGAAAGAGAAGAGTCTGAATCAGATGAAGATACGAATACTCAGGCTGACACAAATTAGCAGAAAGAAACAAAACCACCTCACATAATTGTTAGAAAGAATCTTCCTGAAAATCAGATAATTGGAGATATAAATAAAGGAGTTCAGACAAGAACGAAATTGATTAAAGACTCAGAACAATCTCAGGTTGCTTTTTTATCTATGATTTAACCTAAAAAAAATTATGAAGCCATCAAGCATGATGATTGGATTAGAGCTATGAATGAAGAGCTTGATTAGATTAAGAAGAACAATTCTTGGGAGCTAGTCCCTAGACCTAAAGATAAGAATATAATAGGTTCCAAATGGGTGTTCAAGAATAAAATTAATGAAAAAGGACAAGTTGTTAGGAATAAAGCCAGATTGGTCTATAAAGGGTATGCACAAGTTGAAGGACAAGATTTTGATGAAACCTTTGCACTAGTGGCAAGATTGGAAGCCATCAGAATATTTATTGCATATTCATGTCATAAGAACTTTAAAGTGTATCAGATGGATGTTAAGTCAACATTTCTTAATGGAGATCTAGAGGAAGAAGTATATATGGAGCAACCTGGAGGATTCTCATTGACAGATAATCTTGACTATGTCTTCAAGCTAAAGAAGGATTTATATGGATTGAAACAAGCACCGTGAGCTTGGTATTATAGACTAGACAAATTTTTACAAGACAAAGGGTTCAAGAAAGGTACTGTTGACACCAATCTCTACACTAAGTCTGAAGGTGATGATTCACTAGTTGTTTTGGTTTATGTAGATGACATTATTTTTTGATGTACTAATGATTCTTCTGTCCAGTGGTTTGCTAACTCTATGCAAACAGAATTTGAGATGTCCATGATAGGAGAACTGTCATATTTTCTTGGTTTACAAGTAAATCAGAGTTCTACGGGAATATTTATCTCTCAAGAAAAATATTTGAAAGAGATGTTGAAGAAATTTCAGATGGAAGACTCTTCTCCTGTTAGTACACCTATGGTGGTCGGTTGCAAACTCAGTAAAGATTATATTTCACCTGATGTTGATCAACAAACATATCGATCAATGATAGGCAGTCTTTTGTACATCACAACATCTCGTCATGATATAATGCAAGCTACTGGAATGGTAGGTTGTTATCAATCTGCTCCTAAACAAAGTCATTTAGTAGTTGTAACACAGATATTCAAATACTTGAAGGGCACAATGACTTATGGTCTTTGGTATCCTAGAAATCAGAATATTCAGTTAACTGCTTATTCAGATGTTGATTGGAAAAATTGTGTGGATGAGAGAAAGAGAACCAGTGGAGGTGCATTTTTCTTGGGTGACTCATTAGTATCATGGATTAGTAAGAAGCAGGGATCTATTTCCATGTCAACTACAGAGGCAGAGAAAATTGTTGGTGCTACTTGTTGCACTCAGATTTTATGGATGATCCAAACTCTTGTTGATTTGAAGGTAAACTATACTGATCCGATTCCAATTCACTGTGATAACACCACTACCATTAGTGTCTCTAAGAATCTTATTCTTCATTCCAAGACTAAGCATATCACAATCAAATATCATTTTCTCAGAGAGAAATTTACAAACAAATTTGTTCAGCTGAATTACAATCCTTCCATAGAACAGATAGTTGACATCTTTACTAAACCATTAGCAGCGACACCTTTTGGATATCTTCATCAGAAGTTGGGGGTTATATCTTCTTTTCTCTAATATGTTCACCGTGTTAGGGGGAGTACTTAATGAATATCTATTATATTTCTTGTGAATATAGCTCTGGTTCTCCTATTCATAGTTGAAATGGGGAGTATGTGTCTGTCGCATTTCTGATATCTTCGAGATGTACTGCAACAGCTCAGGGGGAGCATGTGTCTTCTTTGACATTGATGTCAAAGGGGGAGAAATTGTGGTAATTTCAAGGATGCTACAGTGGAAATGTTATTCAAGGGGTTGCAAGGATGCTACAGTGGTATAGTTGGATGTTCTTCAAGGGGTTGCCATCAATGCCAAAGGTGGATATTGTTGGCATGTTTTCAGAGTATGTTTGTTTTTCATTGATGGCGGATATTGTTGGCAGAGTATGTGTGTTTTTCATTGATGGCAAAGATCAACACAATCAACAACGCAACAATAATGGCATGGCAATGGAAAGATCAACAGTAAAGAGAAACAGTGATCATTAGATCCCATTCAGAATTCCCGATGACCGTCAAATATGAATTCAGATAGGAGGAGCGCGCAGTAGAAGAGAACATATCTCAGGTGTCAGATTTGATCCCAAAGACCGATCGTCGTTGGATCCATAAGAAGGAGCACGATATTTATGTGCAAGATGAAGTGGGCCTACAAAGTCCCGAAAGTAGGAGGACCATTCATCTTCAAGAAGGACATGTGGCAAGCGACTAGAATTTCGCTGACTTGCACATTGGAGGAGTCAACGGAGCATGATGTGGGAAATCACGATATGCGATATCCTGAAATGATCTGGGCCGTTGGATCAAGGATTGATCTGAACCTTTGGATTGAGGGTCGTGGACCGTTGGATGCATACTACACGTGGTGAGAGGTCATCTTTTCGTTAACTAAAAAGTCAAAGGAAGGAGGAGCTCTATCCTTTGAAATAGCAAAACGTGAAACCGTGATTCAATCTGAGTCATTGATCAAGGGAAAGCGTGGACCATTGATCTGGCTCCATTTCGGAGTTTTAGATACCAGGAGTTGGAGGAGTCAAGGAGACTCACAGCAAAATTGTGAAGATCCCTTTGGCATAGCCTATGGTCACCGTCGGTGGTCACATGAGAGGAAGAAGCAGGCAGTTCTAAGCTCCATTTCAGAGTTTCAATGATTGTGATTTGGAGAGTCGAGATGCCTCATCATAGGATTCCCAAAATCACGAGTCGCTAAGTGCTTTATGGATAAGCTCTTGGTCATTGTCATGGGCACGTGAAGGAAGGATCTTGCAATTTGCAAGGCTTCATTTCATGATCGGGAGTTGGAAGAGTCAATGTGACTCGCAACAAAATTCGTGAAATGCAAAACTGCAAAGTGCCTCTTGATTAGGCCCATGGTCACAACCAGTGGGCATATGGGATAAACGCAAGACCCTGCAGATTTAATCCAATGGTGTTGGTTATTTTAGAATTTGATCGAAGGGATATTGTTGATCTTTACGAGTAATTGTTCAGTTACGATTTAGTTAGCAGAACCGAATCATGGTTCTTGGACAGTTGGCAATTCAGTTGCTGAAGTGTTTTTGCCCTAGGAGATTCAAGGTGTAACGGAAGTGGTTGTGGTGCATAAAAGAGATATGCAATGAATGTGTGGGTTCAGCGGTTCTCACTGAAGATGAGGTAAACTGGGAGAAAGGAAAATTGCAGAATGCACAATTTGAGAAAAAGCTCAGAAATGATAAACAGAAGATGAAAAGAACAGATAGAATCAGAGAAGAATTGCAGAACAGAGAAAAGGGGTAAGAAGTGAGACACATGTATTGTTTGTTATTCAATCATTTATTCTTAACCGGGGAGATAGGGTGGTGCTAGGGAGGACTGTGGTCCTCTGATATTCAAGCTGGTGCTTGAATATTGGAAGTTGTATCTTCCATCTAGTTGTAGCTAGAAAACAGGGTAGCAAGGTGGTGCTTGGGAAAACACAGATTTTTTCTATATGCAAGTTGGTGCTTGTATAAGTCCAGTTGGTGCTGGAACTCTTAGGGAGTTGATGCTTCCTTCTAGTGGGTGCTAGAGAAATAAGAGAGTTGGTGCTCTCAGCAAGTTGGAGCTTGTAAAACAGAGGTAGTAGCCTCACATTGAGTTGGTGCTCAAAGATAGATGATGTACAGAACCTAAAAGACTGCCTATCATTCGAAGAAGAAGAGGTTTTCTCCATTTATGGGTTTCCTCATGAAAATATGTCTATGTGTATATCTTATGTGTGACTGATATTCATTATTTATGTTGTTCATATCTTGTACAATATTGATGGTCACTTGGAAGAGATTAAAAATTGTTTGAATAAGTCATAAATTGTTTAATCACAGAGACAACTAATTCACCCCCCTCTCAATTGTCTTAGTAATTTCAACATATTATCATAAGACATTTGATGAAACAAGTGTGTGGTTAATTGTGTTTTCTTAGCTCTTTGCATGTCCTTTATTGTCTTTTATTCATGTTTGTAATCATTTGTTATGCTTTAAGATTAATGAACTTATTGTTGTAGTTATTTGTTGTCCTTTAAGTTCAATGAACTTCTTGTTCTTGTACATGTGGCATATATGCCTCACATTAAATTTCACCATATACATATTATAGAGGTTCTCAAGAAAAATGAATTTTAGAAAGCATCGCAATTAAAGTTTATTCCAAAACTATACACACTGTCATGGATTTTGACTTTGATATTAAATATTCTGGTATCATAAGCAATTTGATGAGTGTAAGTTTGTGTCTAATGAGATAGACCAATATGCCATGCTTATATACTTTGTGGAAAGAGGTCCCTCTAAAAGCATGTTTAATACTTTAAGTAGGAAGAGGTTCGTAACAAAATATGTTTAAGGTTTGAACAAATGATTTCATATAAGCACATTACTAATTCATGAGATAAATAAATATAGAACCTTGTCAAATTTTTCCTTCCAATTCTTTTTTTTAATGAAATTTGTAACAATTTTTTTTAATTAATTTAAAAATAAAAAGGAGACTCACATGAAGTGGAAATAGAGGGAGGAAAAATGTCATTCACAACTTTCATGTATTTTGTTAAAAAAGTGGAGTATCCTTGTCCTTATTAGAGACCAAACGACATTGTCACCTCTTATGTATTTATGTATTTTGTCACTGATAAAGTGAAGTATAGAGACAAAAAGGTACCTCCCCATTCCAAAAAAATGCATGTCATTTACAATAACATTCATGTACTTTCTCACATAAATTGGAGTATGTTGGAGCCTTGTTAAAAGCAAAGAAAATGGAAAGTGGAATATAGAGACAAAAAAAAGCAATACATGTCATTTACAATAACATTCATGTACTTTCTCATATGAATTACAGTATCTTGGAGCCTTATACCTCCCCATCCAAGAGCAATACATGTCATTTACAATAACATTCATGTACTTTCTCACATGAATTAGAGTATCTTGCAGCCTTGTTAAAGGCAGAGAAAATGGAATAGGCACCTCCTAGACATATATGTCATAAACAATTGTTAAACAAGTGTATTATGTATTTTCTTTATTTCACACTATGTAGAATACCATGTATTTAGGACCATGTTAAATCAACATCTTATCTTTCAGAATGTATTTATGTAGTTATTTTTTAACATGTAGAAAACCATGTATTTCAAAAAATCATGTATTTGATAAGTTAATATCTTTAATATATATCTTATTTTCTATTTATACTTTCAAATTTAAATAAATTATTTTATTATATTTTTTTATATATCAATTTCAATAATGTTTAAATATTTTTAAATAATTTGAAAATATATTTTTTATTTTTCTTTTAAATTTTCATAATTATTCATTTTCTCTTTTTACTATTTAATTAAGTTTCTTATATTTTTTTTATTTTTATTTTTATTTTTTCAATAATATTTAAATATTTTCAAATTATTTGAAAATATATTTTTCCTTCTTTTAAATTTTTATAATTATTCATTTTTATTATTATTATTATTTAATTAAGTTTCTTATATTTATTTATTAATTTTATTGTTTTTGTTTTTTGTTTTTTTCTTTCCTCGCATCTCTTTCCTCTTTATGTTTTTTTAATTTTTTTTTTGTTCTTTTTAATACTTCTTCTTAAATGATTTCTTATTTTTCAATTATCTTTGTTGTTCTTAAGAATCATTTCTTACATTTTTATGTATGTTGTTTTTTAAATCTTCATTGTTTGATTTATTTTCCTTTGTTTCTTTTGAATTAATATTTTATAATTGTTGGTTAATTTATATATATATATATTTTTTAATTGATATTAATTTTAATAATATATTTTATTCTTATTTAATTATATAACTTTTATATACATTTTTTTAATTTCCTTATTTTCAACACTTCGTTCATTTTAATTATTTATCTTTACATATTTTTATGTTTTATAAGATGAGTAAGCAATCACTTGTTCTTCATAAGATAGGTAAATCATTCACCAAAACATTAAGCTCAAAAGAAATACAACACTATTATAGTAAAAGAAAATCTTTGACAACATTTCCAATTGTGAAAGATTACATTGTTTTTTTTTTTTTTTGACAGAAACGATTAGAGGGATTTTGTATTAAAAATAGTGGACATGCCACTAGGTTCGTTACATTGGAAAATATTTGCTTGAAACTGTAAACTGTTGTCTGAAAATCCTAACTCAGTACATAATCGTGGAAACAAAACTATTTCAGCAAGCCTGAATGGCTTCGCATTATTATATCATTTCTTCCTTGGAATTTTTTTTTTTCCTTGACATTGTTTGCCAATCAGTGCTTTGGTCCATAGCTTGACTTTCCATTGGGCCTAGAGGGTCTTCCTTGTCCGCTATGTCTGCCCAGCGCGAGGCTTGGGGATCCTGAGTGGGCGACTTGGGAATGGCTTCTGCCTGAGCTGTCCCCTTAGCAGGGGGTTTGGTTTCTTCTTCAGCTTCTGCTTCTGCTGCTGCTTCCTGGGCCTTGCTTTCGGAGCGCGATTCCGCTGGTGCTTCTGTCCACCAGGTGGGTCTTTGGCTTCTGGACGACCTTTTTTTCCCGGTTGATTTTCCACAGCTACGGGCTAAGTGCCCTGTTTCAAAGTAGTTCCTACACCTGAAACTGAGATTCTCATAGTCAAGGATTTGGGTCCTTGAGTAGTCCTTGCCTTGAAGAATTATTTCTGCCGGGAAACCTTTGGAGAAGTCCATTCCAACACAGATTCGTGCGAAGGTGGAGCGGGCTGGCTTGGAATCCGGGCGTCTGCAGAGGAACTTGCCGAGGCCATTGCCAATAGATTTGAGCGGCTCATCCCCCCAAAAATGAAGGGGCAAGTATGGAAGTCTCACCCAGACTGGAGCTGAAGAGATACAGTCTGTGGAAGGGTCGAAGGCAGGGGTCCATAGCTACATGGATAGTCCTGCTCTGCCCCAAAACCACGGCCCGGAGTTAAACAACTTGTCTCTATCGTTTGTAGATTCAAAAACTACCACAAAAAACCCTTTTGCACAGGGGTAGGTAATGGCTTCTCCTTCTAAGAGCGGGTACCATTCAGAAGAGATCCAGGAGAGAAGATCCGGCAGATTGGGCCAATATCCATTAAACCTGCAAACTAGAGCGTTCTTTCTATAGTGGCAAGCATGAGTTAGGGCTTCCTTCGGCATTTGAATAGAAACTGTCGGAGCTTCTGGAACTGCTGCATGCGGCCCAGATGGACGGCCTTGAAGAGAGGTAACCTCAGGGACCGCTGCTTGCAAATCGAAGATAATACCCTGGCGTGAAGCCACCTCTTTAAAGGAGAGAGTCAGGGCTAGTGATTTTGCAGCCGACAGGGGAGCACTTGCATGAAGGAGTGGCCCGAAAGGGAGAGCCGCGACCGTAGGAGAAAGACCAGCAGCCGTCGCTGCAGCCGCACCAGGAGGGGTGTTTCCTTGCAATGAAGAGATCAAGGGGGGCGCCATTGAAGATTGTCGAGCCTGTAGGAGAGGAAATGCACTGGAGGGTGGGAAGGGCAGGAGGCCGCGGGGCTAGCGGCTTGCGGGAGAACCAAAGGCGTGGTTTCATGGAGCCGAAACTAGGTCACTCTATTCTCTTTAATGTTGTGAAAGCTTACATTGTTACATACCTTTTTCTTTGTCATTATTTTGTCATAGTATAATGAATTTCCTTTGGTGTAAAGTGCAAACATAATTGTCATTGAAATGTGTTATAATAAATTGCATTGACAATTTCTTCAAAATACTTAAAAATTATGTCTCAATCTTTATAAAGATAGTATCTCTTCAGAATTATAAAGATTTATGTACTTTTTATGTTCTTCTGATGAAATCCACATTTTGTTACCAACTTTTTTATAAAAAAAAAATTTCTTAAAGTTTATTTTTGTTAATTAAAATGTCAAAATTATAATATTTAGACATAAAAAGAATAATCGAAATACAATAACAATAACAATGGTTCAACCTAGTATAAGCATCTCAAATAAACATAGTTCCAACAATCAACCATGTTAATTTCATCCCCAAAAAGATGTATGATTAGGACTATGATCATTGCATTAAATGCCTACATAATAAACAAATGACACTAAAAATAATATATATGACTTCCCACAAAGATATATAATAAAAAATTGGCAATGAGATTACTAATATAACCCCAAAAAAACAGAAAATTGGCAATGAGATTACTAATATAACCTAAAAAAAAGTCCTTTCCAGTGGCATATATGGTTTTAGCTTAAAAAAACATAATGAAGAGACAAATGGACCCCTTTCTAAACACGAGATTGGATCATTGTTGAATATTCTCAAATCTACCTCAACTTGTTCATATTATTCATCATGTTGCATTCTAGTTTCATGAGATTTTAAGCCTAAATGTGCAAAAACTAAGAGTGAGTCAAGTTTCTTCCTAAGAAATTGAATGCTAGAGAGATGCATGAATCGATATCTTTGAATCATCTAAGTTGTGTGATAGATAATATTTTTGTTTCCATTACAAGTTGTAAGATGGTCAATTGAAAAAATGCTTTATCGTTTCTCAGAGGTGAATGTTGTTGGAGATGAAATAATAGGTTCAAACTTTAGATAAGATTTGAAATTGCATCGGGTTTTTGAAAGTAAGAGATCCAAAGAGAATTTTTGCAACTTATGGAGGAAAGGTTGATTGGAATTTGAGGAAATTAATAAGTTATGGAATTAATAACGGTTTAGAGGAGGAAAAGACACAACCAAAGTTATGGCCAACTAGAGTTTGATGTAGTTGCTGATAAATATCTAAAAATTTAGGTGAAAAAGTATGGGAACAAATGCATTTAGAAAAGTGAGTAAGGCTTGGAGAGTGTAGGAACTAACACCTTGTTGGAAGTACGATTTTCGTTACACCAAAACGCGCAGATGATTGGTAAACTCACCACCTCCATATTTCAAGGATCCACGAGAGGCGATTAGTCCCTTGTCATGATACATCGGGGAGCACTGACTACTTGCAATTTCATGCAAGAATCTCCCCCTCAGCACGAGCCGAGTGTGTATCGAACTTGTGACCTCTAGCTCTGATACCAATTGTTGGAAGTACGGTTGTCATTACACCAAAACCCACAGGTGATTGATAAACTTACCACCACCATATTTCAAGGATCCACGAGAGGTGATTAGTCCCTTGTCACGATACACCGGAGAGCATTGACTACTTGAAATTTCGTGTAACACACCTTATTGGTAGGTGCACGTGGGTTGAAAGTATCCATCATCAACATAAATTGCAAACTTAACAGAAATAATTGGATCCATAGAAAGAACCATATGAAAATAAAATGCAATCAAACCTAGCATGGACTTATGAGAATGTTGCATGCATATTGACTAAAGAGATGAAAAATCATTAAATGAGAAACAAAGTTATTAGTCCCTGCCCTTCGGGCTAGAGGGACTAATAGTAATCAATTTTTAGTCCCTGCATTAGTTTGTCATGGAAACTGAGTTATTTAACCAAAGTTTTAAGATTTTCATCTAAATTTACAAGTTGCATTTGGTTTTTAGGCCTAAGTTTTAAATTTGATGCCTTATTTGGCCTCTTCCCGAGGCACACTCTAACCATATCATATCTTAAAACCATTTCCAAGTGCATATTAAACATAGTAATGTTTCCAAAGTCAAGTAATGCTAGAACTAAGTCTAGCATTACTTAGTGATATTAAATGTTAAACGTTTTTCAATCTTAAATATTTCTACAATGTTTATTGGAATTCCCTCAACCTACCACAAGGTGGCATGTTGCGTGTCTCTGGCTTTTGGCATGTTGCCTCTGTCTGGCTTCTGGCATGCTGCCCATCTGTTGCATGCCCAAGATGAAAACATCACTATCCTTTTACCATGCTCTTCTTACCATGTATTCATTGTTACCTCATATTCATTGCAACCAAGTTCATATTCTCTTCAATTAGGTCATATTCTCTGAAACCAAGCAAATATCCAAGTTGTATTCTCTGTAACCATTTGTTTCAAGGTGGAGTTCTACCTTTATCTCTGCAATTTTCCCCTGCAATTTAATGCATTTTTTCATACAATAGTTAATGTTAAATTGCATACATTAGTTAGTTAAGCCTGAAAAATGTTGAATTGCATAAATTAGTTAGTTAAGACTGAAACATATTTTAACAATGAACTTACCAACATATATGCAGGTAGTATTCTCTACAATTCTCTGCAACCAGAAGGTGGAGTTCCACCAAAGTAAGGCCCTTTGTATGTGCAATTTTTCTATATTGAACAAAACCCACTCACAAATATCACTAAATTAGAAACAATAAGCCTAATGTAAAGCTTTCAAGTACCTTATATAGCTTGGTTGTTCCATGTCTCTCTGTAGGCGATGGAGATCTATGATCACTTTCAGCACCTTCCAGGAAAGTGGTTGCATTAGGTTCTAGGGTAGTCTTTTTTCCGAAGTAGGGTAGTCGTTGCTTTGTTGTTACAACCTGTTTGTCTACTCACATTGAAAAAAACAAAGTTAGTAACAATTCTAGCCTAATAAACACGGTGTTATCTATGATGCGAAGAAAGAGCCTCTTACCTATTTCCCTGTAGTGATCCGGATTATTTTCGACACGAAATGAGAGCAAAGATATAACAAAGGAATGCACAGAGATATCACAGATATTCAATAATATAACATAAATGTATCAGAGATGAAACCATAAACACAGATATACAGTAATACACAATTTCTATTAATGAAATAAATGTAAAGAGACTGTAAAAATACAGAGTGAAAGACTCGCTAGAATGGTGGCAGCTTATCTCTGAGAAGAGATGTGACGGGCCACGGCTACTCGCATTCGCAAGAAGATGATGACAATGAGGCTCTGAAGGCCTTTTTACAATAAACAGGAATGCCAAAAACCCTAGACATCCAAAAACCTAACCCTAGGATATGAAGTGCCAAAAGTCATGTGGGCCCCATTTGGGTAAGTTAGTACATCAACTTCCCGGGGTCGTAACTTTTGCATACGATCTCCATTTTAGGCGTATAATAGCTCGTTGGAAAGGTTTCGTCAAAAAGATTAATTTTGGGGGCTCAATTATTCCTTTAGATATCATTGAGAACCTCCATCTCGAAAAACCTTCATTTGGGCCCTCAAAATGGCCTTGGAAGTTAAAACCTGCCAAAAATAGTAAATTGCCAAAATTGCCAGATAATTGTTTTGAGCCATTTGGAAAAGTGGGTGGCCACCAATATCCACCTAGATCAATATTCACTCCTTAGGAAGCAATGGTATCCATTGCATTGAGTTCCCAGGGGAGAGGGAAAAGCATTTGTTGAATCTGCATCTTGGTGGGTTGCTTGTCTTGTTGGAGATGTCGCGTTGCTCAGTTTGTGGAAATCTGTCAGGAAACTGTTGAGGTTGAGGCTGTTCAAAAAGTAGAGATACATGAGAGGAAGGTGTGTAGAAGTAATATTTATGCTTTGCTACAACCTTGTCGACCTGCTTCTGTTGGATAGAAGGTGTAGGGGGCGAGGTTGTAGTGGTTGCAGTGTCCTTCTGTTCCCCTTTTGAACAGATTGTGAAGAAGCTAAATTTTGCAGTATGAGATACTACCTTGTGACACTTTTTGGGTGGAACAATAGTTGGAACTACCTCTGGTATTCTATAGAGATGACCCCCCAAAGTAACAATGACACTACGGGGTTGAGACTCATAAACAGCATGGTGTCTCCACATATATGGTTGGCCCAAGAGAACATCACAGACATCCAGTGGGGAAACATCACATAATACCTCATCCTTGAAGGGTTGGATGCCATATGACAATCGGCATTGTTGGCTGACATGGAGATCTCATCCTTGGCAAAGCCACCTGATGTTGTATGGTTGCGGGTATGGTGTTTTCGACAATCCCAACTGTTTAATGACCTCTGCTGAGATGAGGTTCTTTTGGCTTCTGTTATCAACAATAAAATACAGCGGGGTCCCCTTTACTCACAACTGTGAATGAAAAAGGCACTCCCCCTCTTCAGGATCTGTTGGTTCTTTTGGTTGAATTGTTGCGGTTGCGACAATAGCAGTGGGGTCTATGTCAATGATCTGTCCTTTACCAGTATTTTCATAATTGGATTCTAAATCAGGGTTTGGCTCCTTGCCTTTGATCTCGGTCACCAACGACTATTTTGAGCGACATCCATTAGTGTTGTGCCAGGGGATTTTGTGGAAATCGTACCATTTTCTGGTGTCCTTCTTTGTCTTCCCGTGACCATTCTTTTCCTGTGTCTTGGACTAGTTTTTTGGAGACTGTTTGTTAGGGATGGCTTTGTCATACTTTGGTTGTTGCAGATTTACAGATCCGAAATCCCATTTGTTCTAGTCCTTAAATTTCTGCTCAATTTTAACAACACATTGATAAGCAGCACCGAGTGATGAGATGTCCAGAAAATCCATTTCAGTCTGGATGTATCTGTGTAAAGCCCCACTGTATTTCAGAACCAAATGTCGCTCAGAGTCTTTGATACTATCTTGGTGTGCAAGGTATGAAAGGTATTGGTGAACTCCAGAACTGCTTGGCCCCTCTCTTGCCACAGTGTGGTCCATCTCAGGGATGATTTTAGGGGCTAAATTTCGCTCGTGGGCTAATTTTCTATGGTTTTTCCAAAAAACGAGATTCTCTATTTTAAAAATGATTCGCCCAAACTCTATAGGATAAAATTATTTTACCTTAAAAATCGCCAAAATTTTATAAAAACTATATAAAATCCTTATAAATTTGAATATTTTTACAAAAATATCGCCAATCATTTATAGTTGGCATATGAAGGATTAGTAACATTCGCTAAGGTTTCTACATTTAAAATAAATCTCCATCCTTAAAATCATCCCTGGTCCATCTCATGTACTGGTCCTCATTTTTTCCAAGAGGGTAATATTGTTCCTTTACCGCATCCACAAAAAAATCCCAAGTGGGATTGGCCCCATATATTTCAGACTCCTCTGTGGAACTCTACTCCCAATAATTTTCCCACCAATGTTTGACATGGGGGATATCTTTAAGGAGTGTGAAGGTGATCTTTTCTTTGTTGAAAAATTTGTGAACAGAGAAATAACCTTCTAGTAGAACCTTCTAGTAGATTTCACCATTTTTCTAGGGCTTCTACATCTATCTATCCTTCAAATACAGGAATATCAAAATTAACTTGTACCTTGAAAGGAGAGGTGCCTCCAAAGTGGTCGCTTGATGAATATGCGCTTGTTTCTATCAACGGGCGTTGAAGGATGTGGGAAAAATTCTCCATCATTTCATCCCTCTGTCGCATGAGAGCTTGCTCAAGCAACAGACTGATATGATCGTTTTCTCCATCATTTTTATTTTCTTCCGCCATTGAGGGTTTCTTGGGTGTGTGAGAGTGATTTTCCTCAAGAGAGACAAGATTGAGACCCAACTTTCTATACTCGGAACTCGTCGGGGACATGCACTGAAAAAAATGATCAAGAACAGCCTGCTCTGATACCACTGATCTAGATTATTTTCGAAACGAAATGATAGAAAAGATATAACAAATAAATGCATAGAGATATCACAGATATTCAATAATATAACATAAATGTATCAGAGATGCAACCATAAACACAGATATACAGTAATACACAATTTTTATTAATGAAAGAAATGTACAGAGACTGTAAAAATATAGAGTGAAAGACTCGCTAGAATGGTGGCAGCTTATCTCTGAGAAGAGACGTGATGGCTACTCGCGTTCACAAGAAGATGATGAAAATGAGGCTCTGTAGGCCTTTTTACAATAAGCAGGAATGCCAAAAACCCTAGACATCCAAAAACCTAACCCTAGGAGATGAAGCGCCAAAAGTCATGTGGGCCCCGTTTGGGTAAGTTAGTACATCAACTTCCCAGGGTCGTAACTTTTGCATACAATCTCCGTTTTAGGCGTATAATCGCTCGTTGGAAAGGTATAATCAAGGAGATTCATTTTGAGGAATCAATCATGCCTTTTGCTTTCATTGAGAACCTTGATCTCGAAAAACATTCATTTAGGCCATCAAAATGGCCCCGGAAGTTAAAACCTGCTAAAAATAGTAAATTGCCAAAATTGTCAGATAGCTATTTTGAGCCATTTGGAACAGGTGGGTGGCCACCGATATCCACCTAGATCAATCTTCCCTCATTAGGAAGAAATGGTATCCATTGCGTTTTGTTCACGGGGGAGAGGGAAAAGCATTTGTTGAATCTGCATCTTGGTGGGTTGCTTGTCTTGCTAGAGACATTGTGTTGCTCAGTTTGTGGAAATATGTCACGAACTTGTTGAGGTTGAGTATGTTCAACAAGTTGAGATACATGAGAGGAAGGTGTGCGGAAGGAATATTTTCACTTTGTTACAACCTTGTCGACTTGCTTCTGTTAGATAGAAGGTGCAGGGGGCGAGGCTGTAGTGGTTGCAGTGTCCTTTTGTTCCCCTTTTGAACAGATTGTGAAGAAGCTGAATTTTGCAGTATGAGATACTACCTTGTGACACTTTTTTGATGGAACAATAGTTGGAACTAACTCTGGTATTCTATAGAGATGACCCCCCAAAGTAACAATGACACTACGGGATCGAAACTCATAAACAACATGGTGTCTCCACATATATGGTTTGCACAAGAGAACATCACAGACATCTAGTGGGGAAACATCACATAATACCTCATCCTTGAAGGGTTGGATGCCATATGACAATCGACACTATTGGATGACACGGAGATCTCGTCCTTGGCGAAGCCACCCGATGTTGTATGGCTAAGGGTGTGGTGTTGTCGACAATCCCAACTATTTGACGACCTCTGCTGAGATGAGGTTCTTCTGGCTTCTGATATCAACAATAAAATGCAACGGGGTACCCTTTACCCACATCTGTGAATGAAAAATGCGCTCCCCCTCTTCGGGATCTGTTGGTTCTTCTGGTTGAATTGTTGCAGTTGCGACAATAGTAGTGGGGTCTGCGTCAATGATCTATCCTTTACTAGTATTTTCATAATCGAATTCTGAATCAGGGTTCGGCTCCTTGTCTTTGATCTCAGCCACTAATGATTGTTTTTTGCGACATTCATCAGTGTTGTGCCAAGAGATTTTGTGTAAATCGCACCATTTTCCGGTGTCCTTTGTCTTCCCGTGACCCTTCTTTTCTTGTGTCTTGGACTAGTTTTTGGGAGACTGTTTGTTAGGGATGTCTTTGTCATACTTTGGTTGTTGTAGATTTATAGATCTGAAATCCTGTTTGTTCTAGTGCTTAAATTTCTGCTCAATTTTAATAGCATATCGATAAGAAGCATCGAGTGATGAGATGTCTAGAAAATCCATTTCAGTCTGGATGTATCTGTGTAGAGCCCCACAGTATTTCAGAACCAAATGTCGCTCAGAGTCTTTGATACCCATATTGGTGCGCAAGGTATGGAAGGTATTGGTCAAATCTGGAGCTGCTTGGCCCCTCTCTTGCCGTAGTGTGGTCCATCTCATGTATTGGTCCTCATAGTTTCCAACAGGGTAATATTGTTCCTTTACCGCATTCACAAAAAAATCCCAAGTGGGATCGGCCCCATATATTTCAGACTCCTCTGTGGAACTCTGCTCCCAATAAGTTTCCCACCAATGTTTGACATGGGGGAGATCTTTAAGGAGTGCGAAGGTGATCTTTTCTTTTTCAAAAAATTTGTGAACAGAGAAATAACCTTCTAGTAGATTTAACCATTTGTCTAGGGCTTCTACATCTATTTGTCATTCAAATACAGGAATATCAAAATTAACTTGTACCTTTAAAGGAGAGCTTCCTCCAAAGTGGTCGCTTGATGAATATGCGCCTGTTTCTATCGGCAGGCGTTGAAGGATGTGGGAAAAAGTCTCCATCATTTCGTCCCTCTGTCGCGTGAGAGCTTGCTCAAGCAACAAACTGATAGAATCGTTTGCTCTGTCATTTTTCTTTTCTTCTTCCATTGAGGGTTTCTTGGGTGTGCGAGAGTGATTTTCCTCAAGAGAGACAAGCTCGAGACCCAACTTTCTATACTCGGACCTCTTCGGGGACATGCACTGAAAAAAACGATCAAGAATAGTGTGCTCTAATACCACTGATCCGAATTATTTTCGGCACGAAATGAGAGCGAAGATATAACAAAGAAATGCACAGAGATATCGCAGATATTCAATAATATAACAGAAATGTATCATATATGAAACCATAAACATAGATATACAGTAATACACAATTTCTATTAATGAAAGAAATGTACAGAGACTGTAAAAATACAGAGTGAAAGACTCACTAGAATGGTGGTAGCTTATCTCTGAGAAGAGATGTGACAGCTACTCGCATTCACAAGAAGATGATGATAATGAGGCTCTGAAGGCATTTTTACAATAAATAGGAATGCCAAAAACCCTAGACATACAAAAACCTAACCCTAGGATATGAAGCGCCAAAAGTCATGTGGGCCTCGTTTGGGTACGTTAGTACATCAACTTCCCGAGGTCGTAACTTTTGCATATGATCTCCGTTTTAGGCGTATAACAGCTCGTTGGAAAGGTATCGTCAAGGATATTCATTTTGGGGGTTCAATCATGTCTTTAGCGATCATTGAGAACCTTTATCTCGAAAAACCTTCATTTAGGCCCTCAAAATGGCCTTGGAAGTTAAAACCTGCTAAAAATAGTAAATTGCCAAAATTGCCAGATAATTGTTTTGAGCCATTTGGAAAAGGTGTGTGGCCACCGATATCCACTTGGATCAATATTCCCTCCTTAGGAAGCAATTGTCTCCATTGCGTTGAGTTCCCAGGGGAGAGGGAAAAGTGTTTGTTGAATCTGCATCTTAGTGGGTTGCTTGTCTTGTTGGAGACGTCGCGCTGCTCAGTTTGTGGAAATCTGTCACGAACCTGTTGAGGGTGAGGTTGTTCAACAAGTCGAGATACATGAGAGGAAGGTGTGCAGAAGAAATATTTGCGCTTTGTTGCAACCTTGTCGACCTGCTTCTGTTGGATAGAAGGTGCAAGGGGCGAGGCTGTAGTGGTTGCAGTGTCCTTCTGTTGCCCTTTTGAAAATATTGTGAAGAAGATGAATTTTGCAGTATGAGATACTACCTTGCGACACATTTTAGGTGGAACAATAGTTGGAACTACCTCTGGTATTCTGTAGAGATGACCCCCCAAAGTAACAATGACACTACGAGGTTGATACTCATAAACAACATGGTGTCTCCACATATATGGTTGGCCCAAGAGAACATCACAGAAATCCAGTGGGGCAACATCATATAATACCTCATCCTTGAAGGGTTGGATGCCATATGGCAATCGACACTATTGGTTGACACGGAGATCTTGTTCTTGGCGAAGCCACCCGATGTTGTATGGTTGCGGGTGTGGTGTTGTCAATGATCCCAACTGTTTGACGACCTCTGCTGAGATGAGGTTCTTCTGGCTTCCGCTATCAACAATAAAATGCAGTGGGGTCCCCTTTACCCACATCTATGAATGAAAAATGTGCTCCCCCTCTTCGGGATCTGTTGGTTCTTCTGGTTGAATTGTTGCGGTTGCGACAATAGCAGTGGGGTCTGCGTCAATGATCTATCCTTTACCAGTATTTTCATAATAGGATTATGAATCAAGGTTCAGCTCCTTGTCTTTGATCTTGGCCACCAATGACTATTTTGAGCGACATTCATCAGTGTTTTTCCAGGGGATTTTGTGGAAATCGCACCATTTTCCGGTGTCCTTATTTGTCTTCTCATGACACTTCTTTTCATGTATCTTGGACTAGTTTTTGGGAGATTGTTTGTTAAGGTTGTCTTTGTCATACTTTGGTTGTTACGGATTTACAGATCTGAAATCCCGTTTGTTCTGGTGCTTAAATTTATGCTCGATTTTAACAGCATATCGATAAGCAACACCGAGTGATGAGATGTCCAGAAAATCCATTTCAGTTCTGATGTATCTGTGTAGAGCCCCATGGTATTTCAGAACCAAATGTCTCTCAAAGTCTTTGATACCCAGCTTGGTGTGTAAGGTATGGAAGGTATTGGTGAACTCTGGAACTGCTTGGCCCCTCTCTTGCCACTGTGTGGTCTATCTCATGTACTAGTCCTCATAGTTTCCAACAGGGTAATACTGTTCCTTTACCGCATCCACAAAAAAATCCCAAGTGCGATTGACCCCATATATTTCAGACTCCTCTGTGGAACGCTTCTCCCAATAATTTTCCCACCAATGTTTGACATGGGGGAGATATTTAAGGAGTGTGAATGTGATCTTTTCTTTGTCGAAAAATTTGTGAACAGAGAAATAACCTTCTAGTAGATTTAACCATTTGTCTAGGGCTTCTACATCTATCTGTCCTTCAAATACATGAATATCAAAATTAACTTGTACCTTGAATGGAGAGGTGCCTCCAAAGTGGCCACTTGATGAAGATGTGCCTGTTGCTATCGGCAGGCGTTGAAGGATGTGGGAGAAATTCTCCATCATTTTGTCCCTCTGTCGCGTGAGAGCTTGCTCAAGCAACACATTGATGTGATCGTTTTCTCTGTCATTTTTCTTTCCTTCCACCATTGAGGGTTTATTGGGTGTGCGAGAGCATTTTTCCTCAAGAGATACAAGCTCGAGACCCAACTTTCTATACTCAGACCTCATCGGGGACATGCACTAAAAAAAATGATCAAGAACACCCTGCTCTGATACCACTGATCTGGATTATTTTCGGCACAAAATGAGAGCGAAGATATAACAAAGAAATGCACAGAGATATCACAGATATTCAATAATATAACAGAAATGTATCAGATATGCAACCATAAACACATATATACAGTAATACACAATTTCTATTAATGAAAGAAATGTACAGAGACTGTAAAAATATAGAGTGAAAGACTCGCTAGAATGGTGGCAGCTTATCTCTGAGAAGAGATGTGACGGCTACTTGCATTCGCAAGAAGATGATGACAATGAGGCTATGAAGGCCTTTTTACAATAAACAGGAATGCCAAAAACCCTATACATCCAAAAACCTAACCCTAGGAGATGAAGCGCCAAAAGTCATGTGCGCCCTGTTTGGGTAAGTTAGTACATCAACTTCCCAGGGTTGTAACTTTTGCATACAATCTCTGTTTTAGGCATATAATAGATCGTTGGAAATTTATCATCAAGGAGATTCATTTTGGGGGCTCAATCATTCCTTTGTCCATCATTGAGAACCTTGATCTCGAAAAACCTTCATTTAGGCCCTCAAAATGGCCTCAGAAGTTAAAACCTACTAAAAATAATAAATTGCGAAAATTGCTAGATAACTGTTTTGAGCCATTTGGAAAAGGTGGGTGGCCACCGATATCCACCTGGATCATGTAGGGTATGTAATGAGTTGGTCCTTCATTTCATCTTTTGCCTTTTCAAAGTAAGGTCTAACGCAGGGCCCTGGAAGATGAGATTTGGCATTTTACTGTTCAGAGCAATTTAATCCTTCTTTGGTTGTTGCCCCCAACCCTAATACCAAATCCACAATGAATCCATGCATGCTCCGGCATGAGAAGCACAAGAGGATGCTATGTCAAGATGATCTGCCCACAAAACAAATGAATCACAATGGGCATTCACCATTGATCAGGTGGATTCAAAGCTGAGAGAGACGTTGTCAGCAAAATAATCCCCATTCACCATCACCAACCGCTAAATCTAGATCTTTGATCTCATATCTATATGCATAAAAATGATTTATTTTCTGCGATTGAGGGATCTCGCTCTGCATATCCCCGGTCCTTTAGCACACCCCCCAAATAAGTATTTTTTTGATAAGAGTATCTCTAGAATCTCTGGAAAGAGGAACAAGAATACTCTGTAATAGAGCAGTAGCAATGTCCAGCCAAATTGATTTGTGCAGGAGAGCCTGAAACCAATCAATCGTGGGCTTTCGGAAGGGCCACTAAGTGGTCTCACCAAATTAAACTACTAGTTTAATTCAGAATAAGAAATGTTATTCTTTCGAGTTGTTTCCTGGCTGACTACGCTCATTTGTAGAAATGATCAATGACAAACAGATTGCATAATCAGAAAAACTATCTATAAGATCTCAAGATGGTTGTGAACAACCAATTTTCATGCTTTTGGTCTCATTGAGAGATTATTATATGATTGAGGATATGAATGCCATCCAGTACCGTCCTTATAAATTCCCCTATAAACTGCAGAAGACATGTCACAACAATCCACTACAGTGAGAAAGGAGTATGGTCGTAACTAGCACCAAGCCAACCATGCTACACCAGAATTCCAAAGCCAGCAAGCTAGCTAGCTAGCAGCACATCATGTTCCAAATCCTCGAGCATGAGTTGATTATGTTGTTTATTAAGATATTATCTAACTCTAGTATGCCCTTGCAGAATAGCTTGCAGGTCACACCCTTTCCTTTCCCTTTCAGGACAGGACCCTTGCAGAATAGCTTGCAGGTCACAGCCTTTCCTTTACCTTTCTCTTATGATTTACCATTCTTGGATTTACCTATTCAAGTTGGAGTACAAGCACTTGATTGAATATCACTAGCTAGCAGCATCTGACCCCAGTTTAGGTAGGAAAAGCATCGAGTTCTTTCCCTGCTGAGACATTGGTTGTATGAGCAGGAGAGAGGCATCTTCGAGTTTTTGAGTTCAACCCTAGAGAAAATATGTGGTGTTGCATTCACATCCCGCAAATGACATGTGTTCAAGTTTATCTTTTCCATAAAACTAGTGTCAAGTCTATGGTTCTCAACCTTTTATCCTTTTAATGCCTTTCTCATTCCATTACTAGTTTCGAATATTATGAACCCATCATAAATCATGGACTAAAATACTATACATTAAATAAGGATTGTAGCACTCATAACTATTTTGTCTGAATGTTGATTATCACATCAGATGGCAATTCCAGCCCTGCAAGAATGACTTGTTGTTGGCCAGACAAATTCTTCCACCGCCTGGACGACGCCTCCAGATCCTTATATTAAATCACACGATGGTGGGGAAACGTTTGATCGTAACCATAGCTGTGAATAATGATCCACGCTCAGCAGCAAAGAGAGAAGAGAAGTCCGCGGATGCGCGAGCGTTTCATATGGTGCTGGACGTAAATACTACAGAATGGTCTCTGCTAGACCTAAATGGATACAAGTGGGATGATAACAATGTTTTATTTGCATGGAATGAAAGGTTTTATATGTGGAATATTTCAACGAACTCGATTAAGTATTTTGATTTTCAAATTGGCAAATGGTTGCTCAACGGACTTGAAATCGAAAATTTAAGAAGGCTTTTCGCACAAATCTCCGTAAAAAAAATCGAAGAAGGGAAATTTCCCCTCCATCCCATGGAAGCATATGGTGGTTACTTTGTTGTTGGTACTGGTGCTTGAACTGGCGAATATGATGCAATCGTACCTGGAACTAGCATAATACAGTAGATGTTGATTAGCGTTTAAAAGCTAAGTAACAAACAACCAACTCTTCTACCATCTCGGCAGGGACTTGTTGCTCTGCAACCTCCCTTGTTTTAGATTGTATTATGTATATAAAAGAGGTTCAAAATCGATTTTCGTTGATAACCATCATTTTTATTTTTCTTTATCAAGTATTTCCTAATTCAAGATTTGAAGGGCATTGATGTAAAATAGTGCATAATTTTTCTATGAAGAATAACACCAAATACTTTCATGCATATTATCTTAGGACATGTGATGAAAAAAAATAGTTTTCATGCATATTATCTTAGGAAATGTGATTAAAAGATAAGGTGGTTAATAGTGTTATCCTAGTTATTTGCATACTATGTATTTATTTATTTGTTGTCCTTTAAGGTCAATGAACTTCTTGTACATGTGGAATATATGGCTCACACTCAAGTTCACCATAGGCATATTATGGAAGTTCTTGATAAAAATGGAGTTTAAAAAGAATTGAGATTAAATTTTATCCTAAAGCTATACCAAAATGTCATGGACTTCAACTTTTATATTAAAGCTCCCAGTATCATAAGAAAATTGATGAGCATAAAATTGTGTGTGATGAGCTAAACCAATATTCCATGTTTGGATACTCCGTGAGAAGAGGTTCCTCTAAAAACATGTTTAATAATTTATGGGAAGAGGTTCCCTTAAAAACATGTTTAATACTTTATGGGAAGAGGTTCCTCAAAAAAACCACCTTAAGGGTTTGGATTAAGGACTCACATAACCATATTACTAATTCATGAAAGGAATATAGAATCTTGCCAAAGTTTTTCTTTTAATTAGTTTTTTGGATGAAAATTTGTTCATTTAAAAAAAAAAATTGATATGAAAAATCTATTTAAAAATCATTTGTTGTAGATTGTGGGAATGCCACAATATCAATGTAGTATTGTAATGTTCCCCATATTAACTGAAGAACATTACTGTGTATAAAAACTCATAGAATTACAATTTTATGCTAAATAAATTCATGTACAGCTTTCCGGCTACTTAATCAGATCGATTTAACCATTATCTAAATGCATATACAACATGATAAAATCACACATGAATGCAATTAATAACTCATTACAAAAACATATGAATCAATCTCATACACAGAGTTCATGCACAACAATTAAAACTCATAATATAAGACAAAAAATAGATAAAACACTTATCGTTTTAAAATAGTTGTGCAACTAGCTACTTGGGATGGACGTTCCACCCAACCATATAATTGTTTTTCCAAATATCAACAGTAATTCACCCCCGAGTTGGGGCTAGTAATCTACAAAAGAGGGTGGTCTCTCACTATCCACTCACAACTCAAAAAATCCCACAACCCATTGGTATTCTCCTATAACTATCTCGATTTTCCACCAGCTCTCTTCCTCTCGACCTACCCAACCCAAGGAATGTACCTCTTCACTTCTATTAGTCTATCAAGTGTTCCATTTGTTTATCAAGGTCTCTATGGCAGATGTAACTATGAATATCACTACTTGAAAAATCAAGGGAGCTCAATGCTAGGAAAATTACCAAGAAAACAACAACAATCACTTGTTGTTACAGTGAAACTCACACATGAGTTCACTCTTCAGGCATGACAACCTGGCTCTTCGGTATTCTACTCCAAATATGCTCCATAATTCTCTCTCCATGATTTCTCCAACTCCAATTATCTTCTTTCTTGTTCTCTACTTGTTGTTCATGCAAAACATCCCTGCCAAAAAATTGCTCTCTCTTCCCATACGAATTTCCTCTCCTTTGGATTGCTTGCTTTAATTACACTCTTTCACAAAATAATTGTACTCAGTCTCATGCTACCAATAACTATTGGATGTGGCTCCTCACACCCACCCTCTTACATGCATTAAATGATTGGGTTCTTCTATACTCAAGGGGAAATTATAAGTTTAATACATAATGATAATAAAATTCATGAATGTGGGTTTGAATTAACACCCATGAATAGTTTCCCCCTTGGGGCCCTCTTAGACACTCCTAGACATTCCCCTCTCTTGTGTATTAATTATCCCCCATCTCTGTCCATATCCCCTAGCAACTATCATCACATTTTATTTATTAAAATTCAAAAATACAATTTGCATATACATTGCTTGGCCACAACCATACATTATATCTACATTAATCATTAATTAAACTGTGGATTATAGTGGGGATACTACAAGTATTTTTCTCAATAGGTAGAATTTTTGAGTTAAAAATTAAATTGAATTGCACCATTTTGCTAAGGTTTAGATCTCCATCCTAGCAATGTATTGGTTTTTTTCCCATTTAACTAAGACAATATCATAGAATTTCATTTACTATGAACTTGAAATAATTTACAATCCCACGATTAATTCATTATCATTCCCTGTAGGCCCAAAGAAGTTCGAGCAACAAACAATAAGGTTTTCAAAAAAGGATACAAAAAAAGAGAAGTGCACCATTAAACATAAGTCACGCACAACAAAAGATAGTGATTAGGATGAGTGTATGGAAAATAAGTATATTTCGAATAATTTCTATAAGAAATATGCTATGGGAAATTATTAGAATAATGAGTGGAATGAAAGGACACATGAGCTAATTATTTAGGTCAGGGATGCAAAAATAAATTCTAAGGACACAACACAAGGTGCATCATAAAACACCACATTATGTGTTGTGCAGAATTAAGGGAAGAAGGAACAAAAGACCATGAAGTGGTTATGGAGAGTAAATGAAATCCATAAGAGTAACATAGCAAAGGTGGCATGGAGAGAAGTGTAGGGAAGGTGGAATGTTAGAAAAGGAATAATTTTGACCAACTATTCTAGAAGTTAACTGTATGTTTGTTACTATGAATATTATCAATAAGATCCTAGAGGAGATCAGTTTGGAAATTCAAAATTAATATCCTAAGGCTAAGATGAAGGTGAGAGAAAGAGGAAGAGAAGAAGAGCACAAAGAGGAGGTGTTACACACCTAAGTGTCGCACTACCAAATTTCACACTTAAGTGTCAAAAATATTATACACCTAAGTGTTGCACACCAAATATCACATCTAAGTGTCGAACTTAAGTGTCGCAACTTCATCACCATGAAGAATTGTATGTAATGACCCCTAGACAAGTTGGAAGGGAAAATTTTTCAGTTGGAGATCGAAATAATAACTTTTTCCTTGAGATTTTGGCCTTGTTTAAGCTTCATCGCACCCCTGCCCATATAGAAGGAGAGATAAACCCTAATCATTGCTCATGTTTGCATAGGGGTAGACCCAGGGTTCAACACTTCAACAACGCACCAACAAAACCCTAACTACTGGCCCTTTTGTCAACACCTGCGAAGCAGGAGAAGTCTCACCCAAGGTAGAGGTAGGGGGGATTACAAGACTCAAGTGTCTGTAACCAAGATGGGACACAGATCTGTGATTACAACACTTCACATAGTACTTAGGAACAACACACATTAATTCACTAGCTTATTCACATCGAAAATCAAACCCTAAGTACAGCTCAACGTAGTAATAATGATAAAATACACATCGCACTTTGCATCACAAGTCATATCTAACACATTCAACATATACAAAGCATTAATTATTCATAACATTCAATGCACCAAGCAAATTCAGAGCATAAACATTAAATAAAACCATCAACACAAGATTTACGTGGTTAACCCTTGGGTGGGGATACGTCCACCAATGACTTCTTATTCTTTATTAGTCTTCAATCTCTTACATCCATCCTCTCTTGTGCACTAAGCCACAAAGCCAAGCTTCACACTGGACAAGTGATCTGCACACTAAGAACCAGATCCACCTTCCCAAAATCAGGTCAAGGCACAGAGCCAACTTCTCTCTCAAGCACGGAGCCTTACATACATGTTATGTTGCACAAAGCAACTCAAAACTACTTGTCTCTTGCACTTATCCACTTATGCACTTAGCTACATACTACATTTCTTGCACTAAGAACACCCCCCTATACATTACATTCGTTCCTACATATACTTTTACATCCCTTACAACAAGGCCTAATCATGGGTAAACCCATGGGCCGACATCCCAAAACCCTAATGAACCCCTTGTTGGGTCCACAAAATAAGTGAGATCCCATGATCTCATCTCCACCTAGGTGCTCCATCTTCGACTAGCCTGTCGAAGTCCAAAAGAGGTCAAACCCAACCAATGTTTCCTCAAACCTTGGTTGAGGGCCAAAAATCCCCCAACACTCACCTATGATTTGTCTTGTGTCACTCAGATCTGAGAAACATTGCTTCGAAGGCCTCGAGCTTAGCTCGAGCTGCCTCGACCTGCTGCTTTGTCTGGGCCTCCTCCTCAGCGAATTCCTGGATCAGTTGTTCTATGATAGGCCCTTCCAAGCATTGTTCCACTGTCTTAACCACTTGGTCTAGCTATGAGCCTTGTCCTTCAATCTCTTCTAACATCGTGCAGGCTTCGTCCTGCACCAGTTGTAGCCTTTGTGTGACCTCCATGACTCTGCCCTAGATGGCAGTAATCTGCTGCTCGGCCACACATTGCTCTTATGATCTCTTCATTCTCTCAACTACAGTGAGTGAATTCATTTATGCTTGAATTGTCAATGCCTACTACTACGCCTCATGTAGCTGTGCTTCCAACTTCCTAAGCTCTGGATCTTTCATAAGGCATTTGTAATTCTATGCATTTATGTTTCTTAACTGCTTGAATTCTAAGGAGATGGCCCTGATCCTTTCTACTTCGCTCTTAGCTGCTTTTTCCCTTTGATAATGCACTTCCTGTGGAGTGCTTGGTACTTCTTGAAGTTCCAACTTCGTTACCCTTTCTTGAAGCTGTTGGATGGCCTCAGCGAGCTTTGTCGCTTGAAATTCGACTGCCTCATTTTCCTCCTGTGCCAATCCTGGCACAGAGTGAAGTGATTTTCTCACCACTTCCTTGACTGCAGTCTAATCTGAAAGAAGTTGTTCCTTTTCCCTCTGTATCTTCACCTTGTCTTCCTCAAGCATCGCTTGGAACGCATCTCTCTCATTTTCATACGCGATTACACAATACCACGGAACTCGCAGTTGCTCCAAGATTTCTTCTTTCTCTTTCTTCAGGGCTTCTGTGGCTTGTTCCTTTTCTTCTTGTGCTAACTAAAGTCGAGCCTATGTTGCATCTGTCGATCTTTGAATTTGGGCTGGTTCATCCCCCAACTCTACAGTCTCCGACGAGGAAGGCGCAGTAGGTACGGCGCAACTCAATTGAATGGCTCGCTGAATTTCTTCCATTTCCTTCTCAACTCTTACATAAAACTCTTCTCACTTCATGCCATATCTCTGTAAGTGGTCCCCGGATGCATATTCCATTTCTTCGTGGACTAGACCATTGTCATCCTTCGTGAGTGTGGCCTCCATTTGGCGCTTTCTTGCACTAGTTTTCTTTATGGTCGAGGGTTTCTGTGGAGAAACCTTCCTCTTCTTTGATACTTATGTCTCAGTAGGGGGATCCTTCGGCGGTGTAGCTTCACCTTCTCCTAGTTTTTCTCCTTATTCCCCTCCTCCTTCTTGATTTACTTTGTCTCCTCCTCCTACAGGCGAGCCAGGTCCACTTTCTTATGAGGCGTTGTCTTCCTCATCAGTATGTACATCTAGGAGTTCCTCCTTTTTATTATTCTTCTTCACACTTGTCTACCCAACGTGCTCGACCTGAGTGACCAAGGGGCTTCCTATGATATCAAGGTCAGAGAGTTCTACATCATCTACCAGTACGAGGAACTATGTCGGTCACTCCTTCGTGATCTCTTCCATGTCTCTTTCGATCATTTTGTAATAGGACTGAAATTCCTCCTTTATCTCATCCTTGCACATAGTGATATATATAAAATGTCAATCTGCATGGAACTTAGCTAGTGGTATGTACCGGTGAAAGGTTCGCAGTGTCATGCGAGGGACCTATTCTATGGCAACCTTCAGTTGTTGATAATAGGCGTGGAATACTACATTTGAATGCCACTGCTTTGACATGTCATTTGTGTACCATAGAGTGGATAAATTCACAGCCAATGGCTCTAAAGGTTCAATCTCCGGGAAGGCTTCTCCTTCCGTCATTTGCCAAGCGACAAATGTGATCAACACCAGAAACCAGCTGAAATGGAACTCATATCCTTGATCCTGTGCTTTACAGCACTCTTTCTCGAGCTCGTTGATGAGGTAGCTCTCCCAGTTCATTTTCATCCCCTCCATGCACTTCCCTGCGAGGTCCACCACAAACCCAGTGACTTGTGTGGGGCGGTTCTTTCTAACAAGCTTGCCAGCTATGAGGTGACAAGATAGGCGCATTGCACCATCCTAAATGGAGGCTACCTTGTAGCCTCACTTTCCCTTCTCAAATTTGTTGTATGGCTCCTTAATGCGTTGTGCCAGGGAGAGGTCTGAAGCCTTCCCTGAGTAGAACTTATGAGGATCGGGTCCCTGCATGCTCAATCCTATGATCTAGTGGATCAACATCGGATCCACAATAATGTGCCTGTCAAGCCATAGATATCCTCCATGATAACATGATAAGAGTATTTTAACGCAAGCATTAACCTTCTGGTGTCAACAAAAGTGAGGAATCTTCATGACATTCAATATCGTGAACTGCATGAGCTCCTTCATCCACGGCTGGGAGACTATGTGAGGCTTCTTCCAATTCATCTTCATCAAATATCTGTGAGGCGTGAGCATCGCATAGTTGTTTTTGTCACCAAGGTTGAAATCGTTGTTCTTTAATGCTGAGATCTGGCCCAACTGGCTTCCAACCACACGTATCCCCTTTGAGATGTACGCGTTGATCAATGTATACTCGAAGTCCTGTGGAATGCTTTCATGGTTAACCACACTAGCCAAGGGCAGAATATAATCAGGCAAGACCGACGGGATCTACTTCGTGTTATCCAGATCGTCGCAGTGCTTACTTCACTTCTCAGTAGCGGGGTTGACACGGCCCAAACGATGTCCAGTCGAGGGGGAATCTTGTAGTCCCCTTGTCGACGATGCATGTATTCCTTTAGACATGGCTTTATCAGCCATAAAATTCTTCAGAACCTCTTCGACATATTTCTCTAGCTCGGTACACTTGGCCGACATTCTCACCATGAACAAATAGTTCAGGGTAGGTGAATGGATAGCGAGGTAAAAAACATATGGAGAAGTCTGATAGCACAACTCGACACACACAATAACTTCTTTGTTAGCTCAGATAATCACGGGTAGCAAAAATTGGTCCCGACGCAGCATTCGATGAGATAAATAAGTGAGCGCCATAACGGATTCCTCCAATGGACAATAATTCCTCAATCAATGCGAATTTTTTTGTTATGGTGCAGTCTCAACATCCCAAACATGGTCTAGTCTCCCATAAATGTGTTTCCTAGATGTTCGGAGCGTCGTTCTAAGGGTCGGGGTGCCTCCAATGGTCATATATCTTTGTTAGGGCGAAGTCCCATTCTACGTGGTTCTGTTGTTCCGGCGAGGTTCAGAGCCTGCAAGTCTACCTCCTGTGAAGTATTCTCTGTCACTCCTTGTGGATTTTCTAACTTGGATTTCTTCTTACTGAGCTTCCCTTCCTTCTTTCCTGTTATCTGATTCTCTAGGTTCCTCTTTCCATTCTTATTCTTATCTTCTCTTAGCATAGTAGCTTCGTGTTGTTGATGAGCTCTCAAAGGGTTCAAAGGTAATTCCTCTTCTCTTATTAACTCCATGGTGGGTATTCTTATTTCTTGCATAGATAGGTTCTTCAAAACTTCTTGCGTTCTTTCAACCTCAACAGATAATTCTCTAGCATTTTGTTGCTTCGACTCGGCTTCTCATTCTTCTATTAATCGATCTATTTTCCTAGCTATGAAATCTCTTATATCTTGCTTTTTCTTTTATGTAGCTTCTTCCTCTACTTTCCTTCTGATCTGATCCTTCTCGATCCAAGACGTTCCTAACAAAAGTGGAAAAGGGGCATTGTTCTCAACAAACCTAATAACTTCAAATTCTTCTTGAGTCGATGTTCCATGGATGATAATAGGTACATTAGTAATTCTTCCACATAGGGTTATCATCTTTCCTTTAAACAATCCTATCCTTCCTAGTGAAGGTACTATAGTAGGTTTCCCCAAAATTTCCCAACTGTTTTCTGTCATAATATTCATTGGTGTCTCTTCATCCAAGACACAGTCTATGTCGAAGTCTCCTATTCTTGTATCTATGCGTTTTTTTTGTTTGATGATCTCGGATAAACTGACATCTTTTTTATCATCCATTGCTTCTTTTAACTGTACTAACATAGTCTGCGCTTTCTCCGATTCTTTCTCTTTATGATTCTCTGATAATATCTTATTCTCTTGACTCATGTTCATTTGTTCAACTTTAGCAATCATCTTTGGGAAATCCTCAACCTCATGACCAACAATTTTACAACAAAGACAAATAGAACCTATACCAGGGAATTCCTTAGCAAGATGTCCCAGTCTTCTGCAGTTATAACATAATGTCAATTCTCTCTTTCTCTCATATGTTCCCCAACTTCTTATGTACTGCGCACTAGGATCATAGTGTTGGACCTATAATATGCAAAAAATCTTTCTAGGTTCCTGCATCCATTCATTAGTCCAAAAATTCTTTCTATGCATAGGAATAACATATCTTTCTCTATTTCTATCAAATTTATTCATATCAACATTTTCTTCTAATTGTACCCTATCTTTCAGGCTAGGACATAATCTATCAAACATACCTAGATTCATGCTTTCAAAACAAATTTTTTCACTTATCTTACTCTATTCAAGCGCAAAGCTTTACCTCTTTCAATATCTTACTTTTTTTTCTTCAAATCAGGTCTCTTTCTTAGCACAGAGATTCTTAAGTCAAGTAGAATACTGCGCACTATAGCAGCAAATATACGCACAAAGATTTTCTTTTCTTTTCTTCAATTCCCAACAATCACAGTTTTAGGTCTCGACAACGTAACCATTTGTTGGCACAGGGGAAGACCAAGGGTTCAATGCTTCAAAAACACACCAGTAAAACCCTAACTACTGGCCCTTTTGACAACACCTGCTAAGTAGGCGAAGTCTCACCCGAGGTAGAGGAAGGGGCGGTTACAAGAATCAAGTGTCTATAACCAAGTTGGGACACAGATATGTAATTACAACACTTCATAGAGGAACAACACACATTAATTCATTAGCTTATTCACATCGCAGATCAAACCCTAAGTACAGTTTAGCGCAGTAATAATGAAAAAATACACATCGCACTCATCATCATAATTCAGATTTAACACATTCAACATACACAAAGAATTAAACATTCATGGATCTATTTATCATTCATAACATTCAATGCACCAAGCAAATTCATAGCATAAACATTAAAGCAAACCATCAACACAAGATTTATGTGGTTCACCCCAGTGTGGAGCTACGTCCACCAACGACTTATTCTTCTTTATTATTCTTCAATCTCTTACATCCATCCGCTCCTGTGTAGTAAGCCACAGAGCCAAGCTTCACACTGGACAAGTGATTTGTGCACTAAGTGCCAGATCCACCTTCCCAAAATTAGGTCAAGGCATAGAGCCAACTCTTCTCTCAAGCACGGAGCCTTACATACATTTCCTGTTTCACAAAGCAACTCATAACTACTTTCCTCTTGCACTTATCCACTTATGCACTTAGCTACATACTACATCGCTTGCACTAAGCACACCCCCCTCTACATTACATTCCTTCCTATATATACTTTTACATCCCTTACAGCAAGGCCTAATCATGCGTAAACGCATGGGTCGGCATCCCAAAACCCTAATGAACCCCTTTCTGGGTCCACAAAATAAGTGAGATCCCGCGATCTCATCTCCGCTTGGGCACTCCATCTTCAACCATCCTATCGAAGTCCAAAAGAGGTCAAACCCAACCAATGTTTCCTCAAAACTTGGTCAAGGGACAACATCTCCCCAAGAGTGTATTAGGGAGAGATAATCACTTGTTCATCGCCTTGTGCACAATTATTGGGGGAGATAAAGTAGTTGCAACCATCATGCATTGATTTGTGAGGTTTTTTCTGAGAGATTTGAGTTGGTTAAGGGATTGGTTCAAGCTTAACTCTATTCAAGGCAAGTTCAATCTTGTTGGTTGAGCCAAATCCTCATTTGACAACATCCTCTCCTCAAAACTATCTTATGGTTGTGATGCCTTAATGCCTATATAATGGAGGCCATACTTCACTGAAAGTGGGGGGAGGAGAATTGAGAGCATCATACTTATGACTGTTTGAGACCCAAGGGGCTAGACATGAGAGCTTGGATGATTTTCTACAACATCGATATTGAGATTGTAAGTGCTTCATTGTTATTTGTTTTCCATCAATACATAACTTGGACTATTCCTCTAATGCCTATGTGTTCACTATATGCATGTATATTTTTTTTTAATTCATCATAGATATATTTGTTTCTTCTTAACAATAGAGTGTGGAAGAAGGAGGTTTCATTTTTTTCCTTACAGGACTTTTCTTGCATCTAGGATCTTGGAAATCAAGATCAACAACTAGTTAATTTGGGTCATTTTGCGATGGTAATTTCATTGCACACGTGACGTTCTGTCGTGGAGATGGCGACAAATCTTGGACCCCCCAAACGTCGTATCATGTTTCGTGGAAATTGTGGCAACCAAAGGATATCATCGCCTGCAAGACGACCTAAGGATGGTGTATCGTTGTCGCCGCGAGGGAGATGACCTTCTTAGGTTGTCACCCATGAGATGAATGAAATTTCACATTGCATGATACATGACATAAAGTTCACGTCGCACGAAAGATGAAAAAAATATGTCGTCACATGAAATATGAGCGAAAGATGTTGTCGCACGAAAGATGACCTAAATAAGTCGCCACATGAAAGATGACCTAACGAGGTTCTCGCACGAAAGAAAACCTTTGGTCATCGCCCACGAGACGAACTATCCAATGAATTTGGGTGACAAAGTTTCAATACCATCGATGAACTATCAATACCATCGACATGAAAATTTGTTGCGAGAGCGATGAGATCTGAGTATTTTTAAAAAAAATGAGATTAAGATTAACAAAATATATAATGCATTACAAGACGAAATTGCCTAAATAATTTGACAATTATTGATATTCAATATGAAGGATATCTAAGATTACAAAGCGACATAAGATTATGCACTAGGGAAGACATTAAAGATGATTAATGCAACCATATGCCCAAGAAGAAGAAAAAATAGTTTAACAAAGTCATAGGCGAGAAGGTTTTCAAGACATATGGTACGCCATATAAATTGTATTGAATAAAATGGAAGGACAAAATTATAGAGAAAATCACTTTATGTGAGGCAGGATAGAGCCACCTTGCTCATGTTACACTCTCCTTCCTTCTGGATCATACTTCAATACATACATTAATATTGGCATTAAATGGATGAACATGAACCCACACAAAATATGATAAACTACTATTTCAAATTGATCATATATCTGACAAATACATAATCCATAAAATATTAAATTGTTACTTGAGTCACCAACTTAATCCTTTCACCGTAGTTAATGTGGATTATTATTTCTTGCTACCCTCTCTCAACTATATATCCCTAAGGAATATGTCATCATATTAACACCCAATCATAATGCATAAAAATACAATATTCAAACATAGCATAAAATATTTTAATTAGGGTTGTTATAAGGAAAATCTCTCTATGGCTAGGGTAAACCACAATAGACGGAAATGACTGCAGAAATCAACTCTCTTATCAAGTATGTTATGAAAACAAATATGCTAGAAAGATAAGATAAAAGGCCTACCTTGTCCAAACGTTCAATGAAGTCCATCGTTGAGCACTTGACCCAAAGAAATATACCTGCAACTAGTCCTCAACAACCAAACAAAGAAAGCATATGGTGATCATAAATGATGTTAGCAAATTCAATAGCATAATCCATTAATAAATATGACAAATACGCCCATGGAATAATAATTCAAATATTTTCAAGATATCAATTGGACGGTAAAAGAGTATTTCTATTAATATATGATCAGCAAAAGTGAAAATGTGGCAGACTTCTGTGTTGGCACGGTTCAGAACCGAGAAACTAAGTTCCTTCCAGCTGGGCCTCCACCACTTCAATCCTCCACCAAAGGCAATTTCATAGAAGAGAAGAAATGAGGTTCTCAATCAATAAGGGAAGAGCTTGGGGGTTGAACACTATGTTTAGACTTAAAGGGCAAAGGGATGCAGACTCAATATGAAGTAAATAATTTCTCCATAGAAACTTTGCTCTCAAAGTTGAATTATTTCTCCTCTTTCCATAGCTCAGAATTGGCCCATTTATAGCCTTAAAAATGGAATGGAAGGGCCAAGTCGGAACGTTTCCAGTATATGGAAGGCCAACGATCATAGATCTCCTGTCGTGACATGGAAATCCGACATTAATTTTCATTTTTTGGCACAAATCCTGATGTACGCAGGTTGTAGTGGTGCAGCCTACGTATACACATGTTGTATAGTAGGCAAGATGCGTACGTGTGGAAAAATATGTAATTTTATCTCTGGATTTTACAAACGGGGATGATAAGTCTACATAGGGAAATGGAAAAAATCCTTCTGGGCAAGATTGCATAGGGTGAGGCATATATTTCTATAATATATTCCCTCTAATGTGTGAGGTCAAAGGAGTATCTGCGATGTCCGAAATACATTATAAACAACACAGAAGTGGAGTGATGGGGAACCAGCTAGAAGAACTAGTTTCTCATTACATTCTACACTAACTTTGCATACATGGCTGCCAATATAATTACACTGCATATCCATGTGAAAATATATGAAACAATTGTTTGTGGCCATGAATAGGAAAATACAAATGCAGTTACATGCCAATGGTTGTCATAGTCACAAACAAGGCCCAGTAGAACCGGTCTCAAAACCAATCTATAGATATCTATATACAATAGAGTACAATCTGATCTCCCATGATCACTGAAGTCATATAGGTATTGGTCCAATGAAAAGGAAGCAACAACTCAGGAAATTTTTGGCCACATACTGATGTCTTAAATTATTCTACACAATCCCTCAAGAGTGCAAGTCTACATCATGTGAATAAAGGATTTAAGGTCGAACACAATGAGACATTGACTAATTACTGGTCATTGAGGTATATCGCTAACAAACATGAGACAACATATTGATGATGAAAGTAGGTATCGAGGCACCGAGTACATTCTTACAAGTGTCAATAAAGGTGCTGGTGTCGAACACTTAAAGAATCCATCAATTAGGAGACATTGATGTATTCCCAACCGTCGATGGAAAGAGAGCCTGCCACTAATGACTACAACCTCAAGGTACTCATAAGACTCTAAGAACCTTTTCTAGAATAGATGAGTTGAATTCGATGGAAGGCGACCCACTGAAAGGAGATAATTAATGGATCTCTCATCATTCAGCACGAGGTACAAAGAAGGAGCTTCATGATTTGGAGTAAATCGGACGAAGAACATGCTCATGAACCAACGAACCTGTGCATCTTTCGCATGTGCCAAGTGAAAGAGGTACAAAAAAAAGACCCTCTAAATAGAAGACAATGATGAAAACTGCTGACAAAGGAGAGGAAACCATCAATAAGGCTAATGGCATCCAAGATATTGCACGAATCCCATGTGTGAATAGATGTCTTGTCGTTGAACACAAGGGAAACCACCCAATCAACGACCGATGATGAAATGTTGACTGTTAGGTTCAAGTTTACCTATCAATGATGAAAATAGGCCTAAGGTGCATGATAGGACTACAGTATCATGTGACTCTAATACAAACTGAGGGTATGGCCGACAAGCAAAGTCAAGAGTTCTGAGGAGTGGCCGACATAGGTTGATAGACTTCCTTAGAACAAGAGCATGAGACATATGGAAGACTCTGGCATCATAGACTTGATGATGAAATTATGAGATGCAGGAGGCATCACTGAAATTTTCATAGGGACTGGAAGAGTAACCAGTCGGTAGAAAAGACTTTGTAACAAGCTCAGCTTCCTAATTCAATGCTAATCCCAAAATTACGATGACAAGTGGACTCAATAATTTTGTTCTCTGTTCAAAGGTGACACGACTGCTGCCAATATAAGATAATACTCCCTTCCCGCCCATCCTTTTTTTTTTCATACACAAATGAATGCTATGATACAGAGGAGGAAACGTGTGTTGCAAGTAAGCAAAACTAGTTCCAACAGTGGAATGTACCTATGCTCAATACAAGGAGATGCATGTGGGAGATGGACACTCAAGGGAATGTTCCCTCCTAGGTATAGGGTGCCAAATTGCAAAGGATATAAACAATGATCTGCTTGATTGAGGATGAAAACATTGCTAAGACAAACAATTTATAATGAAAAGAGAGAACGAGCTATAGGATCAATACTGCAAGCAAGGGCATGAGATGCAATAACAACTTAACGCCAAAAAATGTCATTTTTATGAATTTTAGTCTACTTGGTGTGAAAAAGGGATAAACTTGTGCCAAATAGACGTCCTTTCAAATCCAATTTACGAGTGTGAAAGAGACAAGTTCACTTGGCAATATTTTCACTTTTTTAGAATGAGTCGGAAAAGAGATTAACTAAGGCTCACGACCTTTCAAGTCCAATGTAATGAGTGTGAAAGGGACAACTCACTCGACAATCATTTCATTTTTTAGGTGATTCGGAAAAGAGCTTAAATTAAACTCAGTTGGGAGTCCTCGCGATATAAGGTAGGACATTTATGAGTGAGAAATGAGGCTCAGCATAAAGTCATGTACTAGCTATGAGGGACTCCCTGTCCTATGGAAACAATCTCTGCATGGGCACCAAATGAGGCAAGGGATTTAACTAGGGAACCCATGTTCAATACATCTCTACCACTTGATAATGACATGACTTATAGTAGATGGAAAGTTATGTGTCGCAACAAATGGGTTCGTACCTAAGGCATAAAAAGTGTCAGTTATATGACGATGCAAAAATGCATGATTGAATGGATACCTATCCTATATGTTTGGTAGTGAAAATACCTTCCCGTGGTGATGAACGGCCAATATAACGTTGAAATCCGCAAGAATCCCTGGTGAAAACTACGAAAATCAACTCAATCCACCTTTGTATTAGTCCATTAGGCGAAAAAATGGCTCAAAACTATAGAAAGTGGGTAAAAATTGTTTATAAATAGTAACAAACCAAAAATTACTATACCATTTTGACTTTTTACCCAAATAGTGCAAATTGGACCAAAATACCTCTGAGATTCAATCGGTGATTGCAGGAGAATTAGGCATCGAAATCAGAAACCGTCTGGACCAGGTAAATCCTCTTCCCCTTCTCTTCAATTCCAGTGGATTAAATTCTTAAATTAGGTTTCAAATTTTGAGTAATTTAGGGCGTAAATTGTATAATTTGGTGTACGCAGATTGTCTCATATCGGGTCATGTATATGATGGGTTATACGTGCTTGTGCAAACTACATGGAATGTATACCCAACCCTATACACAACTGTAAGTGAAGGAGATCACGTACAAGCATGCAATCAATGATTTCTATGGTTGCTAACTCAAATTTTGACTTTCATCTAGTAGGATGGTTCTTAAATGGAGGGAAAGAGAGCACAAGGAGGTCAATGTTGTTGTGGATTGAGATCCGGGGGCCCAAATGGCCTTGAAAATATGTGGCTTACATAAATTTTGGGCACTCAAAGGGATGAGGGCCCAGGTGAGGTTGCTCGAGATGTTTGTGGGTTACTGGGACCCTGAGAGTGAAATCTTCAACGTCGATGGGAAACCATTGAGGATTGAAGTAGAGGATATATACATTTTGACTAGATTATCACGCCAGGGATTGGTTTTAAACCTCAGATCATGGGGAGAAGGGAGGGGATTGAAAATAAAGGAGTATATATATGCCCACTTTGTATCAAGGACTCTGATGGTCAGGATTCAACTCCCTATCTGAGCGATAAACAATCTCATCTTGAAGATTGTTGTCCTTGTGTTGACTAGGATCACAGGTTCAGCCTCGTTGCACCAGGCATCAAGGCCGCTCATGTTCTATGCAGTATAGTGCTTGATACCCACAATATATGACCGGTGTACCTCACTACTGGAAAATACGAAGAGTCAGTTGACATAGTGAAAGTAGGGGAGTAAGAGGAATTTTGGGTTTGCCTCTATCCTATGTAGTTTCTTCTTCGAGCGGGTTCTAGGTTTGCGACCTAGAGTTGAAATTCTTCTGAGAGGACCTCGTGATCTAGCCATGGCATGGTGGACTAAGGTAATGATATGGCAGGGGGAGGTAGGGTGCCCACACCCTACAACAAGGATTTTGTCTACTGGTGGCAGCGACACGTCATCACCCTAGATGACTATCCCTATGCAGGGATCGACTTCAAAGGGGATCCGGACATGCCACTTCCACTAGGGACTGCCTACAGTGACATATGTATGTTGAATGTTTTTAAATATTTCATTTTTTTGTACTTTTGTGTAATAGAACATAAATATTTTTGGATGTTTCTTAAGTACTAACTAGACACTTGTGTACTGCAGACATGGGTCTGCGATGGTTGGAATGGATTCCTCAACATCGATGGAGGAACCGAGGAGATGAGGTAGCGGGAGGAGAAGCTAAGAGAGTCCTACAAAACATGCAGAGCAACCTGTCTTGTTTGACTCATAGGATTCCCATGGTTCAGGTAGAGGATCTACTGGAAGCCATGCAGCTGCAAGTGATTGGTGTGCCCAGAGCTTTGGTACGACTCTTTCGGTGTCTTGTAAACGTCATAGTTTTTTACAATGTGTAAGGTAGCTAGAGAGGTAGTGGGGGGGCCTTAGATATAATAAATGTAAGAGGACTTATTAGAAGGTTCTACTTCTAGAAGATTCCTCCTCTAGAATGTTCTTAGGTGATGGTAGCACTATATAAAGGGGTTCAAGCAATGTAATGGGACATAAAGAGAAGTATTGTATTTGGAGTGGTAGCTCAATAGGAGGATGCCCCCTTGAAGAGGCAAGTGAACAGGAGAGGATCCCTTCCATAATAGGATCCATTGTATGGTGTTGCCCTACCTCAAGGGTTTCTATAATAAAGTTGTGTTTTTCTATATTGTTTCATAGATCTTGTGTGGTGAAGGGTTTCTATAATAAAGTTGTGTTTTTCTATATGGTTTCATAGATCTTGTGTGGTGATTGTATTCAGATATCTTTGGATCTATTGTGATATTTTGTATTCAGGTATTTGGTACTTAACAAAGTGAAATAAACTAGTCTCAATCTGATTTGTTTTCTCTTGAACCATGTCTGACATATTTCCAAGACTTCTATTGAGATAAAAGGGTAAATTTAAGGACCTTTTACCAGTAAAATGCATTAATAACCTAATTTGATATTGATACACTCTGTTGAACCTTCCCTCACAAGTAACATATCTCTTAACAACCCTTAATAACTTTCCATAATGCTCCAATATGAACTCCCTAGGCATTATAGCACTGAAATTATGATTCTTGTATTCAGGTTTTAAGAAATCATGGTAAAAATTGAGATCAAGGGGCATACCTTTGAGCCACTTTTCTCCTTGGGTTGGGATCTCAGTTGTAGCAGATATTGACTCTTCAGTCACATGAAATTGAAGATCATATATCTTTGAGTTGACCCCATTGAATTTGAGGGAAAATTCTTTGGTCACCTGGATATTATAACCCTGGAGTTTTTTACAAAACCGAACGCATCCTGCCTGCTCAAAAGATGCCCTAATTTCTGGATCCGAATTGATGAGCTACAAACCTTGGGGTTTGAATATAACAATATTTCCACCTTTATCGTACTTCTACTTCTTCTCAGGAGTCGACATGTTGATAAGTTCACATTAATCCAACTGTGCAAATGAAGAATGAAATCACTTTAAAAGGTTTGTACACTTCACATGGTGACCACACATGACTTTAATGACTCACATAATCATGATGATGACCCATTATGACTCTAAAAACATAACATGCACATTAATACCAAGGCATGACTCTAAAAACATAACACACACATGAATACCAAGGCATGACTCTAAAAACATAACACACACATTTGAAAAGACTTTGACTTTTTAGCATATTATAGGATACTAAAATCCAAAACTAATTCCATTAGACATAAAATCAATCATAAGGCCTACAAAGGAGAACAAACAACACACACTAATTAATCTAGGAGTCAAGCATGCAAACAAACCTTCTCACAAAGAAGTGCTAGTTGGTGATCGAATCCAACATCGCAGGATCGATGCACGAAGGGGGTGAGTTTCGAGGTGGGAAATTTACCTTGAAAACCTGCTTAAAGAACTTATGCCCTGGTGCAAGCTATGTCACCAAGCAATGGGAAACCCTCTAAGGATTTTGAGTGAGTCTAGCCAATGTCGATCCTAGGTGCAACACCACCTTCCCTGTGATGTCACCTTGGGTAGGAAGTCTAAAATATTATGGCCTCTATGGTACCACCTACTATACCAAAGTAGAGCGGGGATAGTCAATAGTCCAATTTACACGCAAGGGCAGGGTAACGAAACCTGAAACCACTTTGAGATATTCCTCACAGAGAGGGGTTTCTCCCAAGTGATCCCTGTAATGCATGCAACCACTAAACCAAGACCAACAAAGAAGGATTGATTACTCTGTCAGCCCCAATGTGACCTCATACTTGACCCTTGTGTTAGAAGGGATTCCCAAATTTATTGATATAGCAACTAGATTTCACTCCCTAACTCAAATCTCTATGTTTTTTAAGCATCTTTGGAAAGTTATTCTGACAATCCTATTCCAAATCTCTACACCTAAGCTAAGATGGGTTTGAAGAGCCCTAGAAATTAAAGTTGCTAGACAAATTTTAATTAGCTCTTGATTTTAGGTTGTTGTTACTCAAAGGATTGGTCGTGAAACTGATGGTGTTTCGGCTCGACTCTTTAAACCATGCAAGAGGAAAATCAAATGCAAGAATTTGAACTTCGATGAAAACTAGCTATAGGAAGGAGCAAGAGGTTTCAAGCAAAGAAATAATTTCTTGATTGATTACTATGTGTGCACTACTAATGAAAAAAAGTATGAGCTAATTATCCAGATAAATGGAAGAAAAATGACCCAAATTTTAAAAATACCATGCAAATGTCATAGTTCACATAGTACACCTATACAACACTGAATCAAATGTCATCATTTCTAACATACAAAACTTGTATGATTATAGAGACCACCATAATACCTCTATGAAATAAATGTTACTTATGATTGAAATAGGTGACAAATGAGCCTGGTAAACTCTTCGATTCAACACTAGAAATCAGCCCGAGAATCACTTCAAACCAACAAAAAGAAAGATGTTGAATGAAGATGAACACTGAGCTAAAAAAATTCAAATTGATGAAGTGAAATGTGTGAGATAAATGGAGGGTGGGGACCTCATTAAATAGCAATGGGAGGGGTCTAGGTTTACTTCTAGGGTTTTGTTTTTTTATTTTTTATTGTTTTAAATTTTTTGGGGGGATTTTGGTGAGCCCATGCCCTGTTCATACAACAATGTACAGAACAAGTCAAATCAGGAAAAATGGCTCCCTATGGAGCTGGCCATTTTCTGTGTAGATCTATGATATGGACTAGAAATGATATGGAACTTGTCTGACCGACCAGTTCTGATAACACTACTCAAGAGGGTGTGAGGCTTGCCTTGCTAAAATTTTGGGAAAGGACTCATGATGATGTTCTTCCAATATATATCCTTCATAGTTATCATTGGGTGGTTGAAACAACGGAGGGCCATTTTCCATCCTTAGTTCATATAACACAAGGTCCCAAAGTTGGTATGACCCAAGAATTGGTGTCATAGTTTACTGGTGTCATTTCTATTGGCAACCATTGCAAAGAGTACACTTTGTTTTTGTTCACCTTTGATTCTAGAGTTGAAATATTGTAACTGAGTATCACCCTGAAACATGATGCAAGTCATTAAAGAAAGGAAGTGGAAGGAGATCATATTGGTGTTTGACTTTCCTCCAACAACTACGAGTGCTTCTTTTGTTTTACAAAAATATTACAACAATCTACTTCACCATTATGAGAAAGTATACTTCTTTCAAATAAACGGACCTCTCATGACATCTCCAGATAATAGGATAAATTAGTTGACGTTGTTTACTAATAGTACTATGGTTTCATGTTGTCTTATGTTGATCACATTGAAATATTATGTCTTACATGGTCATTTCCTTTGTTCTTTACTAACACTTCTCTTGACTAATGTCCCCCCACACCTCGTCCATTCTCAAAGCCTGAATATACACATTCACCTTCTACGAATCCTAAAGTAGATATGAAAAAGAAAAAATTTGATTATGCCCAATAATTTGGAGGTAATCTTACTCTTAACCCATGGATATTCAATAATTAATTGAGTAGTGTTTTCTTAAGTTGTATTTGTATTTGGAACCTTAACAAAGATTTAATATTATATGCCAATTTGGTGCAGTTGACCAAGCATCATCTATTGGAAGTGTTGTCACTAGATATATTGATGGAAAGTTTGATTATGGTTATCTAATTAATGTGATGGTTGGAACAAGGAAATTGAGGGGTGTGATGTACCATGTGCCTGCTACTAACACATTACCACAGGGTGCAACTGTGTCTGCATTTATGAATTGTCTAGGTGATAACCTTAAAATTGTTGGTACGAAACATCATTTTGAACAAAAGAGAAAGAAAAAGGAAATAACCAAGAAGGATCCAAATGCATCGAGGAAGAACAGAACTGGTTAATAGACATTGTTGTAGTAGGTTTTTACTTCTCTACCAAGAAAGTATGTTTTGGAGAGCTTAGAAATACTATAAAAAATGAGATTACAGAGAAGGAAATTCAACAACTCACCATTATCTTTTCCGTACATTTCCCTCAATCTCTCTCTCTCGATTCCCTCCGCAAGTTGTGTCTCCTTCCTAACCCTACCATCGAGCTCTCTCTCCCGACCAATGCCCTCCATGAGCTCTCTCTCCTCTATAACCATGCTCGTGAGCTCTCTTGTCAAGTGCCCTTCCTAATTCTTTGTCTCCTTCCTTCTCCGACGTGCCCTCCAGCTCACGAGTTGCAAGTCGCAGCATGCCCTATCTCCTCTACTCTGGATTCTGCTCTGCTACCTCTCATGAATGGG
>ML801596.1:93562-128324 GCA_009831015.1 Picea engelmannii
TAATTAAGGGATTTGATAATATATATCTTCTTTATAGATTCCTTATAAGCCAATGCTTTAAAGAAGTCTTACTCATAATTAATCTCCCTAGGCAATTTTGATTTCGTCAAATTTGAAAGGGTGTCAAATATTAGTGGCACTAACTTGAAGTTCCAGGTGTCAGATATTAGTGGCACTAACTTGAAGTTATGGGTGTCAAATATTAGTGGCACTAGCTTGAATTTCCTCCCTAAATGTTTGAACCAAAATAATTGGTTGATTATTTAAAGTTACTCAACTTCTTTATGTCATTTACATTGGAATGTTGAGGTTATTGATCACCCATATCTCCTTAAAGAATGTTTCATACAATCAATGGAACCTTTCCACCATTAAGTATATATGTCCTCCCATCTAGGTCTTGTAATATGGATCCAAATAGTCATAATACAATTTAGGAAACTTTTCTTCAAATATGATACATTCATTATATAATGAGCTTTAAGCATACATAGTTTATCTTCACTCTAGGAAATGGAAAAGTAAATAGTTTGACAATCAAAGAGTGTGGCCTTTAGTAGAATTTGGATTAGTTGAGCTCCTCCATAGTTAAAAAATAATGTATAATTTTCATACAATATGGCCCAGCCAATCCCTATAAGAAAATTTTCACTACACTTATGAAAGTTGGGACGTGTAAACCATAGCTCAAGTGACTCCTTTCCTCTAAATTTATTCGAATGATACAACCCTAATATAGAATTAAGGGAATTTTAAGTTATTTTCTCTTCATGAGAGACTTCCTATAAACATTTTTTTTTATAATCATGGGCATCCACCATGTTGAAATCTCCACGATATAATGAGTAGTTTATGTTAGAACGTAGAATTGTAGGGGTCAAAATGAGTCACACCTTTGATTTTTACATTTTTTACCTTGGCATGTCACACCTCCAAGTTGTACAAAATGTTCCCTCCATCATCATCTATCCATTTAAGTGTCAAGTCAAAGTCAGGTGTATGTGTTGCCAACTCACTAGGAGAGTTCGCAGCATACTCTGAGTACCTCATGCATTATTTTGTCATCATTACAATTAAAGGATCGAGTCAAAGAGGATTTCATTGTTTTTAGAGCCTACATTTAACCACTTCTTCAGGGATTATGTCATTCTGTCTTCTAACAATCTCCTTGAAGTGTGCAATTCATATTTGAATTAAGCGTTGTGAATTGGTGTTGCGAACTGGCGCTGTAGACTGGCTGAAGAGGAGCATTGGAGGTTGGATAGTTTGCAAACAATTCTGGTCAAATTCAAAGATATATGCATCAAGCTCAGGTCTACCAGGTACTCCATGAGGGTTATCATGTTTTTTAAAGGTTGAGAGAAGCTTCTGGTGGGTTTATCTCTTGGCGTTGCAAACTGTCAAACACTTTGTTGCCAGCTTCCAAAATTCACCTCAATGATATTTTGAACCTTTCCCACTGGACTAGGATACTTTCTGACCTCACTCACCTTTATCACTGCTCATAATTTACCTTTTCCCATCAATTTTACCTAGCGCTGCGAACTGGCATTGCGAACAGGGCTCTACGAACCCTTTGTTCCAGCACTATTGAAACCTTTATTTTTTGCATATTTAAAAGGCTCAGTTTTGAGAGAATGGATTTGCATCCCTGTCTTATTAGAAATGTATTGTTGGACATCTGTTGAAGAAAGCTTAAGGTTGCACAAATTATCATGCCGTTAAACGGATATTTATATTGATGAAATGGCCATGTTTTAGCAGAAAATAGATATTTGTCTTGATCTTATGATTACTCTCGGTTTTTTTTCCTTATTCCTCATGTTGGAAGATTGTCTTGTCTCATAACTCAATATGTATAGAGTAAGGTGCATAAAATATTTGGAAAAATTCAGTCTTTTGAAAACATTTCAGTCATTAAAACCCAAATTTTCTATTTTCATGCATTTTACAACATTTTTGGGTGATGGTTATGAATTGTAAGCCATGAGTATCAGTTGTGGTGTTTTCCTCTAAGTTATATATCAAGATAATGAATCTTTTGTAGCATAGATGGACACCTGATATAATTTTTAGATTATAAAAACCTTGGTAAAGTCAAACATGCTGCTACAGGAAAGTTCGCAGCGCCAGTGCTGCAAAATGGTAATTTATGACAGTTTGTAAGAAATTAGAACACAGCAGAGGATTGTTTTGATCATAACTTTTGAATGCCAATATGGGTTCCTCTGAAATTTGGTGTGGAGGAAACACATGATCTTTTTGACTTGATAAAAAAAAACTCAGACTGACCCAATTCATATTTTGGGAGAAAAGACAAAATCATCACCTACGAGAAATCTCGCAGCGCATGTTGTCATAGGCATTGTGAACTCTAACAGTCTGACAAATATGGGCTATGGGAAGGCTGCCAACTGTCAGGGAAGGTTCGAATGGTATCCTAGGAGTTAGTTGGACATGCGGGACATGTGTTTCATATCTAGATCAAGTAGAATGATTTGTTTCAAAACGCATTTATCACAATAGACAAGATCCCAAAAAACAGGAATTTGTTAGGTTTTTATTGGAATATTTTGTAACAAGACTCCTAAATGGAGGAGGATCCTATGTAGATCCTCGGTTTCGACCTCCTTAGGTTATATAGAGATAATTCACTATATATGAGAGGGATTTTGATAAGGAAAGGGTTCATTCCATGACCCAAGAGAGGCTGGAGAGAGTTGGAGCAATGTAGTTTCCTTGTGTGTGCTCATTTGTAAGCATGAGGGCCTATTTTGTAAATATTTTTTCCATTGAAGACTCATGAGATCTCTCATATCAGATTTTTATTTCTTTTTTGCTCATTGCTAGCAGGAAAAACCCCCATATGGCTACACCAGGGTTTACAATGTAGGCAGATCAAAAACTGTTTAAAAGTCTCCTACTTCTCTAACTACCCCAAACATACCCCGGACTTTTGCAAGAAAAGAAAAATGAGAAGGATCTGGTAACTGTACCTTTAATCTACATCCGATGTTGATCCTCTCGCACTCAATAGTTTCTTTGACTCAACCTCCTCCCAAGGTCAGCCTGCATTCAAATACAAATAAATAGAAAAATACAAGCATGCACTTCATACATAAATAAGGGTTAGATGTTAGAATAAAAACATAAAACAAATGAGAACATTCGACGTATCATGTTTTGGGATAGGAAAAGTACTTATTTTATTGATTATACAATGATCACTTACAACCAAATTTAGCTATTACTCCTCAAACCTAGTCCGAGCTACTCTTCACCAAGCTCCAAGTGCACCTCCGTGCATATTTCTCCTCTAAACCTTCTTCTTGGGAAATGGATTAGGTTCTTATGGAGGAAAAAGGGAAAAATAAGGAATTTTGAGGCAATTCTCACAACAAGGTTGCAAATGCCTAGGGCAAGGAGGGGATGTGAAATAGGAAGAGTTTCATTGTTCTTATGTCTATATATGGAATTAGACCCCAACACCTCCTTTTATATGGGAAACGGATGGTTATTCGGTTGGGTGACGGGCTATAGGTGGTGGATTGGTTGGGAAACTACCCAATAGCACGTAATCTCAACGAATTCCTTGCAAATTTTTAATTTTTGTAACTTTTGCAAGTATACGCAGGTTGTAGTGGTCCAGCATGCATATGTACGCGAGTTGTAGTGGTGTATCAAGTGTATGTACGTAGGCAGTATTGGTGCAAGGCGCGTACATCTTCATAAAATGAGTTTTTAAGAAGAGCAACTCGATGATGACTTGGCAAAAAATGCAAGCAAGAGATCCAAATGCCAAGTATGCATATGTGGAGAAAATTAGGGTTATAACAGATGCCCCCCTAATGTGTGAGGTCAAAATAGCATCTGATGGCCGAAATACATTACAAAATCTTCACCAAAGTATGGAATGAGTTAGTCTGGGACAAAAGTTCGACAGGTTCCATTTGCAAAAATAACAATTGTCTCTCTGAGGCAGGCATACCCATGCTCAGGATGAAATAAATCATGTCTTCCAATCAAATACACTACAAATCCATGTCATATAACTATATAAAGTGTAGCTGCGAGCAATACACAATGGATCTACATCTCAAAATCAAAGATATACAAGTATAGTATCCATATTCAAGAAGCCAACGACGCCTGATGGTTGGAGATGAGGTATTCAGAGCTTGAGAAACAACTTCAAGATCTTCAAAACTCGGGTAGGAGTGTAATGTGAGTGTACAACTTCACTACCCAGAGGTGTTCGATGGCTCGTCGGGAAAAGACAAGAGGATCTCGATGATCAGGCAGAGAACTTCATTGATTTTGAACAAGTACTTGATTGGATTTTTGGGATGGCCAGGCATGAGGTCACAAGACAAACTACAGAAAGGCCGACTCAGGTTGGGTTAAACTTCCCTTGGACAAGAGCACAAAAGATGATCAAACTCGAGCAGCATGACATTGACATAAGTTCACGATGGAGGAGGCAACACAAACTCTCCATGTGTTTGGAAGAGTAACCAAATGGAGGAGGACACAGCTCTATGTAGAGAGAATAGATTCCTAAGTTCATATTAGATTCCAAATCTTGAGAAACAAACGGAAGGATGTGATTTGTCCAAGGGTGACTCATTGTGCTACCAAAAAAGAATATATATTTCTCGTCCCCTCTTTTTGGGTTTGTTTATGTTTTTGTCTTTTTCAATTTTTTAAAGAGCTTGAAAAACAATAAAAGAATGATATGTTACAAAGGAGGATCAAGTGTCGCAAGCATACTAGTTCCAAGCACAAGGAACACACTAATGCTCATAGCAAGGAAACATGTGCAGGAAAAGGACACTCGGGGAAAATTCCTCCATGGGTCAAGCTGTCAGGTCACAGAGGCAAAGTGATACAAGGCTTGCATATAAGGCATGCTTCAAAGGTTCATTTGAGAGCAACATGGAGCCGACATTAGGTCGGAGACACAGAGATGCAAATGTGATTAGCAAGACACGATGAACCCCCTTCAATGTATTTTTCACGATCCAAGAGAAGGTAAGATCGGTAGTTTTTTCACGTTTAGAGAGTCTGAAAAAACTTAAAAGAAGACTCCACTAGGGTACCTTTTTTGGAAATAGTCTAGTCGGTTCGAAAAAGGGATAAACTAGCACCAAAAAGACGTCTATTCAAAACCATTTTAACGAGTATGAAACAGACAAGATCACTCGGAAATATTTTCAATTTTAAGGAGTCTGAAAAGAGCTTAACTATGGACTCATGACCTTTTTCTTGATTTATTCTACTTAGCCCGAAAAAAGTATAAAATTTACTGAGGAGAACTCTCTCGGCGAGACGAATCTCCCAAGGTGTACCTTTTTCCTCCATAATCTACAGGTTGGAAAAAGGGGTTAACTCATGCCAGTAGATGTTCTTCTGGACAAATTTAACGAGTGTGAAGGAACAAGTTCACTCGGCAATCTTTTCAATTTTAGGGAGTCTGAAAAGAGCTTAACTATGGACTCTGTGGGGGTTCATTTTTCGTAAGTAATCTCCAAGGCCCAAAAAAGGTGATAAACAAAAACCAAGGAGAATGTTCCTTTTTCGTAAATTTAGTCCCTTAGGCCTGAAAAAGGGTTAAAGTTATACCTGAGAATACTCTTCTAGCTAACTGAAGCTCCTAGAGTATACCTTTATTCGTACGATTGACCATCCGAACCGAAAAAGGGGTAAACTACCGCTAGACAAACGTGCCTTCAAGTTTTAGTTTGGTGAGCATGAAGGAAAACAAGATCACTCGACAATATTTTCATGTTTAGAGAGCCTGAAAATGGCTTAAAGAAGACTCCAAGATGTTACTTTTATCAGTTAATTGAGACAAGGTTGAAAAGCATAAATATAGTCTCGTTGGATGTTGCTTTCGGATTTCAAAGTGAGCTTGAAAGACAACAAAGTATGCTCATTTTTGGGAGTCCTGAGGGTGAGGCCAAGAGTGATGTTGCATCAGACAAATGAGGCTCAATCTTGTAATCATGACAGGACTAACAAAGACTCACGAGCCTAAATTCATTAGAGACAACATGGACGTCAAAATGCAATAAGGATCTATCTAGGGAAATCATGTAGAGGTAGGCTCTACCACCTAATAACGACACTTCTAAAACTGCAATGATGGTTCTGTGTCGTTCTTCGGTGGGATCGATCCTATGGAAAAGAGGAAAAGACAACGAGATGCAGAAAGTGGAAGTGGAATCCTAACTTATATGAAAAAAGTTGGAAAAAAAATGACTTTTACCAAAGGACCCTTAAAAGTGACCCATCTCCCAAAAAGGTTACCAAACCAAAAATGAAGTTCATCATAACATCCAATAAGAAACTCAAGAACCACATTAAATGATTTTCAAGCCAGAAAAAAAGACAAAAGGGTTCAAAAAAGTGGGAAAAAGAGCTAAAAAAGTCTATAAATAGAAGTTGACAGCTCATTTTCACCATTGCATTTTGAAAGTTAACTAAAAGGTGAAAAAAAACCCTTTGCTAAAAGAGTTGATTCTGGGAGCTTCAGAGGACGAAACGAACTTCCTCTCGGACCAAGTAAATATAAAATCATCCCTCTTGCATTTCCATACTTCAAATTTGCATTGTTTTTAGTTTTTTGGAGGGCGCACTCTCCTAAAAAGAGGCGGCCCTACATGTACGTGGGTTGTCCAAGGACATCCCGCATACATCCGCGGGAAGAAAACATTATTCCCGCAGATGTACGCGACTATGTCCAAAATAGCCCGCCTACACCCTCAAAAGAAAGAAAAAAATAAAACATGCAAGAGCTAACTCCCCCTTGAACTTGTCATGTCACAGGATGTATGTCCACTGAAGGGAGAGGGAACACGAGGAGATTGATATCTTGGTCAATGAGGACCCAGTTTCCATTGTCGCATTAAAACAATGCGGGCTATGGAATTTCTATGAGTGTCTGCTTATGAGGGCACAACCCAGGCTTCTGAATGCCCTGGTGGATTATTAGCACTCGGACACAAAGGCGTTCATGCTGGAGTGGCAGTCGTTGACTCCAACGATCGAGGAAATTTAGTTCTTGGCTGTCCTCTCGAGGAGAGGGGAACCAGTCAATCTTCACACCACACGTTTCCTCCTGGGCCCTTTAACATTGTCGACTACATCAGTATGAATTGTGAGGCAGGCACTAAGAAAGTAGGTTCTCAAGTTCCTATCAGTAAGATCACCAACCTATCACTAAAGTTGATCTTACTGCTCATTGGGTGGATCACTGGATCTGTGGTTGTCCACCAGGCTTCCCGGGCACACATGTATTGTGTTATGCAGTGCCTTGATGCACACATTTTTTACTGGAGTACAACCATGCTTACTTGCATGAAGAGGCATCTTACAAAGTTTCATGAGCGTAGAAACAAGAACTTCAGGTTTGGTACTATTCTATGCTCATTCTTCTTCGAGAGGGTGCCCAGCCTCAGTCTAAGAGAGACAGTGTGAGTGCATGTGGCCTCCTTCCTGGCAGTGTGTAGATGGGAAGAATTGTTGCCACGACAGGGGGGAAGAAGGACCATAGAGGCCTTCAACGACACATTTTTTGACTGGTGGGCACAGTAGATTCCAACGATAGAGGACTAACCCTATTCCGGAATCAACTTTTCTAGGGATCCAAACATGCCTGTACCTCCTAGAGAGGAGCGAGGAGAGATAGGTATGTTTTTTTTTTAAGTTATTTCATTTTTAGTTTCTTTTTATATATATCATTTTTATGTCTATCAAAGCATCTAACAACTATGTATATTTTATGTACAGATGTGGGACCTATGCGCCCAACGAACTTCTCGAGGACTAAGTGGTGTCCTCGACTAGAGTCAATACCAGCAGCAGTCATCGGACCAACATCCGTAGGGGGACCTCCAACCAGAGAGGCTAAGAGAGTTTTGAGACGGGTGGAGTGGAACCTCACTGCTCTCACTCATGTGGTTCCCATGGCCGAGATCAAGGATCTCTTACCATCGATGTAGCCTCATGTAGTTGGGGTACCATGGACTTGGGTCCAACTCTTCTGGTGTTTGGAAAACGTCATTGTTCGGTACGACAGGGCCAATAGGCCCTGAGATTAGATAGGATGGACTTGTTATGTGTCGAGGGAACTTTTTGTATATTTTTTAGGGCATAAGCCCCATGATGTATACCTGATTACTATTTTTTAGGCGTTCGCATGCACCTATGTACTCTGACACTTTTTGAGATATATATATATATATATATACATGTCTTATGGATCACATTTTTACAAATGTATGTACATGTGTATGTGTGTGCTTCTTTTTATGTGTGTGCAACATGTCAATCTAATACTTGATTAGCTAGAGCATATGTTTTTTGATTTAATCTCCTAGGAACATGGATATACGTAATGTAATCAAAGCAACGTTCTAAGAGATGTACCCTAAGGAATCGTCGGTGTAAAGTAGGATCGTAAAAATGGTAAACCCCATTTAACTGGGACACAACCAGCTGAGCATATAAGTAGACCCATAGGTGAGAGATACCATGCGAGAAAGCATCACGAAGCAACTCTATTACTATGTTATACTTGGCGACATTGTTTGTAGCGTCACCTAGACACATACCTTTGGAAGATAGCAACTGGCCTTGAGGCATGAAAATCACCTAAGCTACGGAAGCAAGCCTCCTAGTGTGTCGGCTAGAAACGTCCATGAACCCAAAGAACACCTCTGATTCACTTGACATCTGCCACGGTGAAAAAGATGACATAAATAATGACATGTCCATAAAACAAAAAGACAAAAAACTAACTGTATAAGAACTATACATATGTACAAGAAGTCACCCAAGGCGACCAACCTATGAGTAATACTTCTTGAGGTAGAGTCCATTTCTAGGCTCTGCCAAAGCATTTCCGTCAAACTCAACCAGACGATAAGCACCCTTATTTAAGACCTCTTTCAAAATGAAAGGTATGAACCACATGGGTTTGAACTTGTCTGCCCCCAGGGGATCCTTCTCTTGGTCATAGACCAGGACAAGGTCGCCTTCAGAGAAAATTATGAACAGACCAATCATATTAACACTTGACTCATTTCTTGTGAGCCTCATTGGCCAAGGATGCATCACAGTGTTTCTCATCGAGTTGCTCGAGATATAATAGGTGTTCCTCAAGCGGTGAAGTGTCTGGAAATAACTCTACTACCAACTTTAAATATAGGATCTGGCACTCTATAGACAAGACTGCTTCCAGCCCGTAAACGAGTTGAAAAAGGTGAGAAATCAGTGGTAGTATTTATAGTCGTTCGGTAGGCCCATAACGTCAAGTACAACATCAAATTCCAATTTGATTTGGTCGAATTGATCGTTCACTGCAGAATAGTCTTGAGGGACTTATTCACAACTTCCATCTAACCATTCGTTTGTGGGTAGTAGGGTCATGAATGTTCTTGCCTCAACCCAAGATTTAATGTTATCTCGGACATCATTTTGTTCTGGAAGTGACCACCATGGTCGGTGACAATCTCCTTCGAGATGCCAAACCTAGCTATTATTTGGTTAAAAATGAAGAGTTCTACTGTTTTTCCATCATTTTTGAATGTTGACATAGCTTCGACCCACGTTTTGAAGTAGTCTATTGCTACGATGATATAATGATGCCCCCTGGTTGAAGGCAGGTGGCATGTAGTAAAATAAATCCCCCACTTATTGAAGGGACCAACAGCAATGATGGGAAACATGGGAGCGAGATGTGCCCTCATCTTCCAAGACAAGATCTGACACGGGTTGCACTTCTTGACCGACTCAACGCACTCCTTGATTAACGTAGGCCAAAAGTAATTGGCTCGTAGAATATTTTGGGTTGTTTCCAACCCAGACATATGACCACCACATGCTCCAGTATGGTAGTCATTAAGAACGAGTTATGCTTCTTCGTGAATAAGGCACCGGCAAATAATGCAATCTACACCTCGACGATACAAAGTGTCATATAGGATGATATAGTTTCATTCCTGATGGCGTATCCGTCGACTCTCATTGTGAGAAGCAGAAGCGGGACACTTCAAAGTCTAGATATATACTAGTATATATCCATACTAGGGGTCTGAAGATGAGATCAGAAAAAAATCTCCTTTAATAGGCGATTCTTCGAGCATAACATCACCTGATTCGACCGAAAGTTTCAAGATAAGTTCTGCAAAGACCAGTGACTTTTGGGATTTCATGGAAACAAAATCCAAGTCAAATTCCTGGAGGATAACAATCCATCAACTAATATTTCTGCCAATGACGCGTCATTTCAACACATATTGAAATGGATTCACAACGACAATGACGGTGGTCTTGCGAAGCAAGATATAATGACGGAACCATTGGACAGCATCCACTGCTGCCAATGCAAGCTTCTCAACATGGGATTAGTTGAGTTCTGGCCCAACCAAGCCTCAGCTCGAGTAATAAAACGTTCTCTTCAAGAAAATCATCCTCTTGAACCAAGACCATACCGATGGTCGACTCTGCAACGACTAAGTACAATAAGAAATATTTATTATAATTGGGGGGTCGGAGAAGAGGGGCAAATGTGAGGGCATGTTTCAATGCTTTGAAAGAGCGTTGAACAGCTTCATCCCAACAGAAATGGACTCCCTTATTCAATAAATGCATGAACCCTTTAGTGATTTCAGCATGGTTTGTGATAAAACGTCGAATAAAGTTTGCTTTCCCCTGTAAGCTATGAAGTTGAGGAACTGTGCACAAGGGAGGAAACTAGACTATTGTCTCAACCTTCAGAGGATCGACCATGATCCCTGTTGTCGAAACTATGAAACCTAAAAGACGACCCCACGTCACGCAGAAACTACATTTGTTAGGATTCAAGCGAATCTGATAGTAGCAACATCATTAAAAGATTAGTCAGAGGCGCGCGGGATGATCAACTCTCTTATGAGATCGTGATGCTAGATCACCGAGATAAGCCTTGACTATATGTCTAATATCATGGAAAGAAAAAGACATGGCCGGCTCAAAAGTGGCTCTAGCATTCTTCAATCCAAAAGCCATCTTACAATAAGCAAATGTGCCCCACAGAAAGATAAAAGTTGTTTTATGATGGTCCTCAGGTTTGATCTGAATCTGGTTGTATCCCGAAAAACCATCCATGAATGAAAAGACCTCACATCCTGCGCATTCATCGAAAATATGATCGATGAATGGGGTGGGGAAATTATCCTTTGGACATGCCTTATTCAAGTCATGAAATTCCATGCACACATGAATCGTACCTTGTTTTTTGTTAACCGGAACGATATTTGGCATCCATTGTGTGAACTGTACAAGGTAGATGAAACCGACTTTAAGCGGTTTCTCTACTTCAACCTTAATAGTTGTTGCTTTCTGAGGATTCACCGGATAGAGCTTCTGTCGGACTGGCTTGGCATCAGGATAAGTTGTTATCTCATGCTCGATGATTCTTGGATCAATTCCTGGCATTTCCTCGTACGACCGGGCAAAATCGTCGTGGAATTCCTTAAATAAATCTGTATAGATTTGAATCTCTTCGAGGGAGGAGTCCTCTTCGACGAAAAAATTATCCACGACCCTAGGGGTTCTAGAGATATCAATAGGTATCATTTCGGTGATACTTGTCATATTACCCTCGACATAAATTGTGTGTGTGGCCAGAGGATTAACAAGACAAGACCTGTCTCCAGTTATAGTCAACATGGACTCACCTACCTCTATTATTCTCAACTCTGGAAGGAAATAAGATATGTGATGGAGATCATCTAAGGGTCCGTCTAGACCACTCAATGCCTCAAGAATATCCTCATGTGAGGGAAAGACCAAGTCTAAAGAATCATTATTGGCGAGGGAACCTTGATCCCAAATAGGCTCGATACTTGGATCTAACTCCTCTGCGGGAGTCGAATCGGGATCGGCCGAAGCTTGTTGGACAATACTATATGAAAATTCTGTCATGGAAAAGGGCATGGCCATGCCAGGATTACCTGTCCCTTCCATCAAGGCCGATGGGGAAGGAAGAGTCCATGGATCGTTAAAGTAATTTGTACGGAACGACGACACTTGAAAAATTTCAGCCCTAGGCTGGTCAGGGGAAACCGATATAAACTTGGCATCGCCAGAAGGAGTTGGGTAATCAAAAGTGACCATCAAAGGTGGGCACAAACCAAACCCCACGTTGATGACATCAAGCTGAGGGTTATCAATCATCGAGACCGTCGATGCCCCCGATAAAGGGTCAATCCTGGAGAAGTACAATTGTTCAATGGTTACAATTCTTCCCTCATGTGGAAATAATAAGAGCCGAAAACCTATGGCAACCACTGCATGCATTGCATAGTTCCAACTCCTTCCTAACAGAAGGTTGTAGTCGAGAGGCACATTGACCACTTCAAATTTTATGCACATGGTCTTTCCTCCTAACTGCACAGGGAAAGAAGGAATGATTCCATGTGGTCTAAAAGAACGATTGTCAAAAGCAGTAAGTAGAGTAGGTGGCGGAGACAAAACGGGTTGGCCAATGGCCTTCCAACACACCAATGACATCACGTAGGTCGAGGCACCCTCCTTAACCACCGTAAAGAAAATATTTTCTGAGCAAAATATTTCATGGGGTGAGCCACTACTATCTGAAACGCAACGTGGTAAGGGAGACAAGGTTTCAAGTCAATCGTATCAAGCATGATCGTTCCCAGATTACAGGTCTCAGCAGATCCCAAAGAGGACAACAGATCCTTTCTCTGTGAAGGGCAGCTCTGGAGGACCTCCAAAGTGGACATCATGCAAGGGATTTGTGACAAATCCTCCACCACAGAGTAATTCTAGGCGGCCCTCGTGTTCGGATTATGGGAAGCTTTCTTGAACGCCCCTTTCAGGATGAGTGTCATTGTTTCTCCCATTGTCTTCTCAATCTGGAGAGGAACAGATGGGTTTACGGCTTCTTTACCCTTTTTAGCTGTCTCCGACATTTTGTAATCATGTTCCCTAGTTTATATGTAAGTGTCACCTTTCATCATATAAGCGTTCGTGGCCGAGGGGTTACTAGAGATGCGGGGGGTCCTTGACTACCCCCATCCGTGCTCAAAGAGGCTTGAATCATATTTTTCCCATGTGGAAATGGGTTCGTTAACACAACAAGTATTTTCTACGCCAATAACTTCTGGGCCTCCACAAGTCGAGGGAACAGGTGATTCGGGTGGTCCTCTGTGCAAAGGTTACATGGATACTTCCACTTTCATTTCTCTGTGTTTCCCCTGCCAGCATTGTTGTTGGGTTTCTTATCCCCCTTACCCTTTTTGGTTCGTTGTTTTTTCTTCCCTTCAGGTTGCTGGTTGGCCTTCAGGTTCGTCGACTTCACACTATGTACGTCTGACGTTTGGGTAGGGGGAACAGTCGAACCAGAGGTCTGGTTGGCCACTTTTTGCTGTATCGACAATTGTTGCAATTGATTTGACATATGATCAATGGAATTTTCTTGTGTTGAACCAACTATACCATCAACATGTGGTCCATAATTTTGTCTGTCCTTATCAAGGATGGACCATGGCACATTTGGGAAAATCTCATAGAGTAAACCAGACTGAGAGTATATCAATTCAAGTTGTTGTGCTCTCATTATCGCCTCCTACTCTAAAAAAACTCTCGATGTTGCAACGTCCTTGGATAATTGAGGTACCAAAGACTTCAGGAACCACTCCAACAGGAATGTCGATGGGACCTAGACCTTAATCAAACTCTTCTAACATCGCCATTCTTGGATGTGATCTGAGATATGATCGACCGTCGTCTGCTCAAAGTTGGTCAGCAATACGTTGTTGGCATCGTATCTCATGAGTAGTTGGAAATGGTTTAGTAAAACCATCACCAAATCGCTAAAGTAAGAGTATCTTAAGTGGCCTAGATCGATGTACCATTTCATGGCACCCCCGATAAGAGTGCATTGAAACAGGCGTAACTGTACGAAGTCGTCTCGCAACAAGTTTGACGAGCACCATAGGTGGAAATTTGTCACGTGATCACCTGGATTTTCCCCAAGCTTACCTTTGAACTTCAGAATTTTCGAGGGAAACTTAGTCAGCATGGGAGGCCAACACGGATCATGACAAATCAGGTCGTTAAGCAACCTTGACAAGTCTGGCAAATGTAACGTCACCAGAAATGGTAGTTTGGGATTAGTATTATGTACAGGAAAAAGGGAGCCTGGAGTTTGACTAGCACCAGGTTGCCAGGAAAATTTGGGCTGCTAACCAAGGTTCTGGTAGACACCATGGCCTTGTCCAGCATACGGATACTGCATTTGTTGGGACATCATCTGTTGATTCCCATAATTGGATATCGAAGGTTGGGCGGGGATTGCTCAATGCATTGTGTTCCAAAGATTCTGGAAAGGGTTTCCCCCTGCCAATATGACGGGAATAGGTACTGAGCCTTTCTCGGGGTTCCATTGACCATGGAAGGGGTTTCCCCCGGTTGGCATCCCTGACAAGGGAACTGATCCTTGCCAAGGATTCCAAATTCTTTGTGAGGAGAAAACTCATGTACTTTCCCCTTGTGTAGGAATAGTACCCTACACAAGATTTTGTTGTCCAAAACCAGGGTTGCCCCCGAACGAGATGGAAGTTAAAGAGAAAGTGTTATTACCAAACACGCCAAACAAAGAGAATGGCATAGAACCCACTAGTGTGGTATAAGAAGAAGATCCTAGACTGCCTTCTCCAAACAAGTTGTAGTTCGTGTTCAGCTCGACGGGTGGTTGGAAAGCACCATCGAGCGAGGGGGACGGAGGAGGTATGTGACCCCCACCGTAAGGGATAGCGTTATAGGAGGCTGAGGTGCCCCCCATGGACCCTTGCACGGGAGTGTTTGAGCTCCCTGCCCCTAAACCCATGGTATTTAGGGTGGAGTAGGTAAGGATGGAGTTTGTATCAAAGTTAGGCATCCCATATGAAAATGGAGGGCCCGTCGCACTCTGTGTGAATGGATTAGTGGTCACCGCCATTGACGGAATCAGACCACTTCCCGAAGTAGAGGTGGTCGAGACCATTGTGGTCGAAACCATTGTGGTCTGGACCAACGAAGGTGAGTTAGGAGGCGGAATGCCCCCAGTGGTGGAAACCATTGAGGGAGTGTGAGGACTCCCTAACGAAGTAATAGCATTTGCTTCCATAGTTTCTTGCAATACTATCTGACGCTCGTGATGTGTTACCCTTGGAGTGAAAACTTGTACCAAAGTTGGCATCGACAAGTCAGTGATCGGAGGGTTAAACGACTCGATAGCTTCTGCTCCAAGGTCAGAAACAGCGAGTTCCTCCAAATTTGAGTAATCTCTTCTCGGATATGGTTCGGGCATAGTTTCTTATGACCCGATCGCCTCAAATGACCCTTGTTGGTCAAGTCTTCATCATAACGGTGGCGGTGGTGGCTCTAATGTAACCGGCGACAAGCCCTGAAGCCTTCACGACCGGAAGAGCTCTTGATATTCCACTTTGTGAAAATATCAACGACACAGTAAGGCTTTAACTGACGTTGAAAACCAAGCACACACTAGAAAATTTCCTACAAGATAAACCAAGAAAACCACTATCTAGTTGGAAGAACAGTTACGCCAGCCAACACTAGAGCAACTTACCGGTGCAAGTGCAACTCAAACACGAAAGCACCCTCTGAGTATACTCTTCAAAGTGTGGCCCAACGTCTTCCCTAGGTACCAAGGTATATCCCTGTAGTCACATGTGTATGTTCCTATAATAAAGGCAACTAAGTTTCGAGCTCACAAACAGTAACCAGGTGGGTACAGTCGACAGTCGGGTGGACCACAATGAGCAGGATAAAATGTATGAAACCTATTGAGGGTATCGAAAGAAAGTGATCCAGAAGACAATTGAGGATCTCGAGCGGATTCGAGGTCCACGAAGCTCCGTAGGCAAATGCAAGCGATAGTATCCCATGACAGATCCTCAATATGTGTTCCCCACTACACTTGGTCCAACTTTGGAGGGGTTATCTTCACTACCTTTCCTTACGTGACCTCGTGTTTATCCCCTGTGTTAGAGGGGGATCCTAGATAACTTTCACGTCACTGGAATTTTACACTCCCTAGCTTTGACTCTAATGTTTTTTTATAAGCCTTTAAGAGTTTCCTCTCCAACCTAATTCAAGGCTCTAGCCCTAAACTAGTTGATTGACCCTACAAACAAAAAGTCTAGTTATTTTTAAATTAGTGTTCGTTTTAAATGGCTTGTTTTAAATCAAAGGATACGACAGTGAAATTAGTGATGTGTATGAGAGGCGAAAAGAGGAGAAGTAAATGAAATTTTGAAAGCAAAATTACTTCTAGTTAACAATAAAAATTTGCAACTAACTCTGTAAACCAACTTTTCATAACTAACTATTTTCAAGATCTTTAACTAAAATGAAATGTCACTCGACTACAAGCTACTTAAATTCTATGGAATCAGTTAAAAACTTAAAAAAATGAACTCTTTTTCCTTTCAAGTAAAATAACTACCCTAACTACTTTACCAAACTAAGAAATGAAAAAAAGATCCCTTTTTTTTTTTTTGTAAATGCTTCAAACAAGAAAAAAATTGAAATAAATATTTTTTCTTTTCTTTGAAGCAAATGAAAGGGGGTAAAAGAAACACCAGACAAGACTGAAACTGACCTCTGGCCTACTATAGATCACAGGGAGTCACTAAAGACACCAAACAAGGTTATCAACAAATCAAAGACTCGCCTAAAAATCCTTTCGAAGTAAACACAAGAAATATTTAAAAAGACAAGTGAACTGGCATCTAACCCAGGCTAGACACTGCACTTAATCAAGAAACCCTCAAAAGTAAAACTTCAATCAGTGAAGAGGTTGGTTGCCTCTTCTTAAAAAAAAATCATTGACACAGGCACGCTATTGATTCTTAAGAAGCCTGTGTATGTATGCAGGCTGTCTATAAAGTAGGGCGCATATGTACGCGTGTTGTCCCACAGTAGGCCGCGTACACCTCTGTATTTCTTGAAAAAATAAATAAACAAACTGACTGGCAGGGTAGGGAGAACTGGTATGGCACCAACAGGTGACCAGAATCCCTTAAAAGACTCAACAAACTTAACAGAAACTCAAAAGGTAATAAAACCAATTAAACACCCAAAAAATCCCCTAAAAATCTAGAGGTTTCCCCAATATGGTTGCCAGTTCTACTAGCAGAAAAAAAAAAACCCTATGGATACACCAGGGTTTAAAATGTAGGCAAATCAATAAACGTTTAAAAGTCTCCTACTTCTCTAAATACCCCAAACATACCCCAGACTTATGCAAGAAAATCAAAATGAGAAGGATCTGGTAACTGTACCTTTAATCCGCGTCTGATGTTGATCCTCTCACGCTCAATAGCTTCGTTGACTACAAACCTCCTCCCAAGGTCGGCCTACATTCAAAGACAAATAAACAGAAAACTACAAGCATGCATTTCATACATAAATAAGGGTTAGACGTTAGAATAAAAACATAAAACAAATGCAAACATTCGACACATCATGTTTTGGGACACGAAAAGTACTTCTTTTATTGATAATACAATAATCACTTACAACCAAAGTCAGCTATTGCTCCTTGAACATGGTCTGGGATCCTCTTCACCAAGCTTCAAGTGCACCTCCATGTATCTTTCTCCTCTCAACCTTCTTCTTGGGAAATGGATTGGGTTCTTATGGAGGAAAAAGGGAAAAATGAGGAATTCTGAGGCAATTCTCACAACAAGGTTGCAAATGCTTGGGGCAAGGAGGGGATGTGAAACGGGCAGAGTTTCACTGTTCTTATGTCTATATATGGAATGAGACCCCAACACCTCCTTTTATATGGGAAAAGGACAGTTCTTCGGTTGGGTGACGGGATATAGGCGGTGGATTGGTTGGGAAACTACCCAATATCCCGTAATCTCAATGAATTCCTTGCAACTTTTTAATTTCTACAACTTTTGCAAGTATACGCGGGTTGTAGTGGTGCAACATGCATATGTATGAAGGATATAGTGGTGCAGCAAGCGTATGTGCATGAGCAGTATTGGTGCAGTGCGCGTACATCTTCAAAAAATGAGTTTTTAAGAAGAGCAACTCAGTGATGGCTTGGCAAAAAATGCAAGTAAGAGGGCCAAATGTCAGGTATGCATATGTGGAGAAAATTAGGGTTATAACATTCATATATCTTTTCATATTGCTTGAATATGATTATTGTTAATGTAGGTTTCATTAGCAGTATTATGTATGATATTTCTATGGTAAAGGATTTGCTGCAGAATTTTATTACATGTTAGATTTAAGCATTCACATTTGTTGTTGGAAAGGATTTCCAATCAGTGAACATTCAGACTAGTGGATGTTATCAGTTGAGCAGGGTGTGAGGTTGATTTTTTCACTTATATGTTGACCCTTATTAATTTCTTTCTTTCTTTTTTTCTTTCTTTCTTTCATCATCATACAAGCTATCTATTGGATAGGCAGCTTGATTGCCTTCAATCTACAGAAAGCATATGACTCCATTGCCCAATAGTGTAGCCTACTGATATGCATTTTTCTTCCCTCTCCTTTTTTTTCTCAGTCTTTAAGATCCACCTACTCAAACCAATTTAATCCATTTATATTATGATGGGTAGTGGGATTGCACTTACAACAGTCTAAGTGTGACTTCTAGTGATACCAGTTTGGTGGCAACTTTCTTTCAAGTTGTTAAGTCCACTTTTATATTGAGTTGGATCATGACAATGACACTCTGATTTCTTCCAACTATCACTGACTTTACATTGAGTTGGGGATGCCCATTCACTTCTCTCGTGTACTTACACCTCTTTTCAACACTTCCTTATCAGATAGCCATCTTAGTATCATGTGTCTCCTAATGATAATTCGCAGTTCAATGGTGGCATTTCCTCTAGGATTGAGAAATTCTATGATGATACAGGTTGGGTCTTCATATACCCATTTATGTTTGTATTTGAGTTGGGTCAAAAGAGGAGAACCATTGGGCATGGAGTCAATAAATAGGTCAATAAGATGAAATTCAGACTAAGGATAGAGTGAATTTTGACAAGGGCAAGGTAGCCTATGCAAGTCTGGTTTTACAAATTTTGTTGTAGTATGGATAGTAGAAAAGAGATAAAAATACCATCATACATAGGTCATATATCTAGGATGAATCCCAATATTATTTCAAAAGAAATCTATGGAGTATTCAATTGCACATGGTCTAGAGCATCAAAAACCTAATGAATTCTAACCAATATCATTCAATTAAATACTAGAAAGAATGACACTTGTTTTGAATAATTAATTACATCTAAAATATCTAACAAATTAAGATTCTAGACCCCTATCATAATGAACTTCGCCTTCTAGAGTTGAGGAGGATGATCTGGTGTGGTTGATGATGCAATTTGGCTGATGGACGAGATGATTGGATGCCCTGTCATACTTGTGCAGTGTGGAGATGCAATTTGTTGCGTAACTGAAAGCTTCAGCATTTGTGCAACGTGCTTGCATAGCGAGTGCTCTTCTTCACTTGCTTGACCACTATATAAATTTTGAAGGGTATCCACTTGTATATTGAGCTATAGAAACATGATATTGAACTATGTAATTGTTGTTTTTCCTTTAAAACATTGATTAAGTCAAACCGAAAGGCGAATAAATAACCTTAAATATACTGATCTTAAATTTGATTTTATATTGCATTGATGTTTGCAAGAAATTCATCATTGGGACTAGAAATCATTGAAATAATACTCAAGAGAATAATTTAGAATAATTTCCACTGTGTGCATAGGTGACCATTGTTTACTAACAAGCTCATATCCATTCAGAACATCCCCAAGTATATGAAAAATAGAAATGAAAACACGACCATTTGGTTTTCTCCCATGGTTCCCTGTGAACAACCTTGGACTGTAAAATTCCTTTGAACACCCTCAGATTGAAAATTGTTGTGACAACAAAAACTCACAACGCTTGTGTGTATTGAAGGAGCGCAAGATGAGATTGTGCTCAACAATGCTATTGATATTGAAAATGAATATTAATATAGAAGCAAATCCATTTGATCGTAATAAAGGCACGACATTATTTTGGATTCAGAACCATAATCATCGAGCAGTCTTGGTAGAAGAAAGGTCCTCATTTATTTTCCACACCACATCCTTTGACATCTGTGATCTCGGCACTTGGCATTGCTACAAACAACAGTGGGAAGAATAATTTTTTGAATACAAGATTCCTTTGACAGATGACGTTGGGTTTGATCAAAACTCTTAGCGGTTGCCTATCAACACATAGTGAAGTATGCTCAACTTAGATTTTTTTTCTTCGACATATAGGCACTCGAGATGGACTTTTATTGTTGATCTGCCTATTGATGCTTTAGTTCACAGGTACATAGCTAATCTTGATTTGTTTAATAGTTGTTTTTCCACGTGTATGTCAATCATAGCTATCCCATATCTATCCCATATGTTTTATATATGTCAATCATTTTCATATGTTTCGACGTGTTGAGCACTCTTTGCACCCCTTGTGGGCTCTCCTCGTGGCTTAGCGCTTGGTACGTTGGCTTGTATTTGGTGCTTGCGACTTGGTGTGGTGGCTCTTGGTCCTATGCTTGGAGGTTAAGGCAAGATAAAAATTGTCCCAATATTTTTATAACCCCCTTTTTAAAAACCAAAATATTATTTTAAAATTATATGTGAAATAATTTTAAAATAATAAAATTGATATTTTAATACATAAAGAGTTGTGGCTTGGTTGATATAGAAAGACCAGCTAGTGATTGACGTACTACAAGTACATGTCATGTACTGCAAGAATAATAACATGAACATTTCCCCCTACTACTACTACAGGTAGAATCAAGTTGAGGAACATGACTTGTAGTAGTAGGGGGTCGACCACCATAAGAGGTGCTTGACTTGTACGAGGTAGTGGAATAACTGCTAGAGAGTTTCCCATCTGCATGAGGATGTATTCCCATGGTGAGTGGAGTTTAGGACATGCTTGGGCACTAGTACAGAGGGTGGAAGCCATCATAAGTAAGGTTGGGGTTAAAATAGGGTATTCTATAATGCCCGTACGAGGTACATTCTCCTCTATAATGATTTTTGTATTAACTAGTGCCAGGGGAGGAAATTTGACCAAACTAGTTGGTAATATAAATGATGTAGACATGACTCACCAAGTCAGATCATGGATGATAAGGTCATTTATGAATTTTTCTAAATGTAGAAGATCTATACTAGCCATTTATGGTTAGTATAGATCTATACTAGCCATTTATGGTTGATTTCAACTTTCTTTGGTCTTTGGTGGTAGTTCATAAGTTTAGACCCTATATCCAACCTGATAAATAGTTCTTGAAAATATATTTAAGTTCGCCAATTAGTTTCTATACCTCCTTAGGTCGTGTTGATCATTGTTTCACAATTTTAACATGTATTATGTCATTGTATTTCACTCTAGCATTTTCCCTTTTTCTCCTTTATCAATTTGTTTGATCATCTTGTGGGATAAAATTAATCTATGTGCATTGAGTTGAAATCATTTAATGGTGATCAATCATTGGTCATTTTCAAACCTCAAGTAGATCTCACCATAGTACATGTGAAATTCACCCAATTTTTATGACAATTGAACTCCCGTGATCAATTTTCCACTAGTATAAATACCACATAAAAATCAAAATTGATTTTCAAACAATCCACATTAATTTGAGACCTTTTACCATTCCTTTTAATTCCATTGTAGCATTTTTTTCCATGGAAACTTGAAAATACTACAAAGGTTCTCATTGTACACCTAAAGACGTCACTAATTTAGCATCGACAAAAAAATTTAGAGATCTTGTTGTCAATCAAAGTTATGGTTGTTCCTCTCATTATCACGCACCTCTCAAATTCTAATGTTGTGGAATGCATAAGATATCATCAAGGGAGATTGTAGGAAATTTTATTATTGAAGGCCCTCTAAATTCACATTTTCATCTTCCCCTTCAACTAAGTCTTATGGGGTTTTTTTGTTGTTTCCATGATATTCTCATCTCAAATCTCAAGCATCATAATTATCTGGGGTGTCTTTCACTTATCACTATTATCAACCCAATTTAATTCACACAACAATTAAGTGGTTTTACCTGGAAACATCACAAAACAACAACAACAACACAACTTAATGCACTTAAAAAATGTGTTTTATAGGTCAATTACATGCTATTAACCCCAACCAAATTTATAATTGACTTAAAAGGGGTCATTTATAGGAACTATGTTTTATTGAATATGTATGTAACACCTACTTTGTGAATCAAGGAATTTTGCAACCCGTAAATTTTTATGGTTGGATATAAGGTGTGGTTGGTGATAAAATACCTATACCAGATCGCAAGTGTCCCTTCCTTGTCGATGGAAGGGTATTGGGACACTATTTGAGTCAAGTCGGTCATATGGGTTATTTTCAGCTTCAACACATGCCTATAAATACAAATCCATGCCATGCATTTCATAACAACTTATAAATGTAAGGTAATGGTAGAGGAATTAATCCAAAGAGTAGGAAGATCATTGCATCCTTTTAATTGATCTAGTATCATCTTGTTTTCATGTTTCCCATTCTCTTCTCCAAATTGTCCATGCACAAGGGGATATTTTCATGTTCATCTTCATAGATAGAGAAAGCCTATTGGAGGGTTAAAGGATCCTCCCATGGACAATATTGAAGTCATTTACGGGTTGCAAAATTTCTTGATGTTAGAAAAACAGGATTGCGGAGAAATAAAATAAAAACAAATGCAGAAATAAAACACATAAGTTACACAATACAATAGAGACGGAGATATATGTGGTTCACCTAGTGCGGGCTATGTCCACTAGAGATATTGTCAGGTCCTTCCTTTTTATTATCTAGAAAATGAAGGGATACAACCTACAACACACCCACTGTAACTTCCTCTTCTTTCTCTCACAGTCTCCTCTCTCGAAATACAATATTTGCCATGATACATAGCCACAATACATTTTCCTCATAAAAGAGGGTTTCCTTCTCGGGAAAAAAACCATAACATAACTTCTACTGTCAGATCTGCAAGCTTATAATGAACGGTCCAAATTTACTATGAAATTACAATATGCATTTACAAGGAAATTTTTCCTTCAGGGGCTCGCTTGCCCCCAGACTCCGCAGAGGGGGAAAGCCCCCCTGCAACTCCCCCGTGTGGAGGGTTGTACAGTCTTCCGAGGTGTAAGTATTCATGGGGTATAAACACGGATGGAAAAAAAAAAAAAAACTCTGAATCAAGAAGATAATCAGGCTCCACAACCAAAAATCTCACACTTGGAGAATGATCTCAACAACTCCATCGTTGTTGTATATGTTGGACTATGATCCTTATTGGACCTGGAAAATTTCTCATCTTTACCTTCATGCTTGAACACCAACTGAAACTGAGCAGGAACTCAGTTTCTCCCTGGTTACTCCCTTTGTTAACATGTCTATAGGATTCTGGCTAGTGTGTATCTTTTCCAACTTAAAATGTCCATATTCCAAGACAGATTGTATGAAATGGTACCTGATATGTATATTCTTAGTATTTGAATGGAAGGTTGAGTTCTTTTCAATATGAATGGCACTCTCGCTGTCACAGTAAAACCTGTTATTCTCTTACTTCTTTCCCAATTCCTCCACAGTAAAACTTGAATAACTTGAGTTTTTCAGGTTATTCAATTTATTCAGGACAGAGTTGACACCTAGTACTAGCTATCACCCCCATATAGACGAGCAAACTGAAATAGTAAACAAATGGATCGAGGGGTACCTACGGAACTATGTGTTAGGAAAACAATAGTTATGGATAAAGTGGTTGCATCTCGAGGAGCATTGCTACAACACCATTCATCACATGTCCATCGGGATGAGCTCATTCAGGGTATTGTATGGCTATGACGCTCCATCTTTTGTGGATTTGGTGTTTAGAGAGAGCAGAGCTCCCAAGGCCAAAGAATGGTTGCAGGAAAGTCAGGACATATTGAGAGTCTTGGAGGAGAATTTGCAAGCCGCTCAGAATCAGTAGAAGATGTATGTTAATAGACACATAGTAGAACAAAACTTTGAGATTGGAGATCTAGTCTTTCTTAGGTTGCAACCTTACACAAAATCATCGTTGAAGAAGAGTGGTGTAGAGAATCTGAAGCCTCACTTTTATGGACCCTACAGAGTGATAAAGAGAGTTAAGGAAGTAGCATACGAGCCAGAGCTACCATAGGGTAGAAGGATCCACAATACCTTCCATGTATCATGCCTCAAGAAGGCATTGGGACAGTAGGTCACCTCTTGGAAGATATTCCTCCACTATATGAGGAAGGGAAGTTGAGGATCAGGATCATTCGAGAGTACTTGGTTGTATGGAGAGGATTGACCGTAGAAGATGCTACCTGGGAAGGAGAGAAAATCTTACAACACCCTGATCTGGAGTTACTTGAGGACACACAATCTTGGGAAGGGAGGACTGTAATGTCCCCTTCCAATTGATCATGATGGAGGATGACTCAATAGCTTATATGACTCTCATAGGCTATAGTCAACAAGGGAAAAGGGATTCAAGGAGGTTTATTTGGTGTCACTAGGTTAAAAGAATGGAAAATCCTAAAAGTGACATTAAATAAAATAATAATTATATTTAAATGGACTTGGAGGGAAAATAAAGTGAAGGTTTGATTTGGTCAAAAAGGGGAAAGATCTAGAAGGTCCAAAGGAAGGATAAATAGAGGGGTAACCCTTCTCTTTAGCATTATGATTTGATCTCTCATTTTGGAGTGCTCTTGGAGCCATTGTTTCGTTAGGGTTTATCAAAACCCTTCCATCTCAGTTTAGTTTCGGTGGTGCAATATCCACCCTAGCTAAACAAAGAGGAGGATTCATCTGGAGTCCTCATTTGAGTTCATTGTGGTTTTTGGTTTCATCTTGGAGAGATTTTGGAGGCATATCGGTTTGCATAGGGTATTTGTGGCATTTTTCCAGAGGAGGTCAATTTTCATATCTGCAAGTTCCATGAAGAATTCGTGTAACTGTGGAAGGGGACACCCCCGCAGGTTGAGCACGGGTTTTCCCACAAGGCCCCACTAGATGTCCTGTATTCATCCCGCGAGGACATAGACAAATAATGGATTGCAATAGTTCGTCGAATCAGGTTTGTGACAGTTTTAGGAGAGATCAGAGGGCCTCTTGTAGAGAGAACATTACAAGAACAGAGCAGTGTAGGGCTTTGAGATCCTTGGATCAGTGGACATCATAGATTGGCATCATTCCATGTTTTCTTGTATTGTTTCTGTAGTAGATTGTGTAGTTTCCTAACAACCATTAGATTTGTGTGCTTAGGAGTATTATGCAACTGTTATTCCAACCATTATATACCATTGTATTGATTTTGGGAGTTTCCATCCATAATAAGATACCATGGTTATCTCCTTTATTTTCTGTGTAATGGATGCATGCAATATGTTTGACAATATTCTTATTTGAGCAAGTTGTTTGTAAGAAGTTAACAACACCCTTATACTATTTTTTGGCACATTCACATAAGAAGAAATAACAATTTTGGGTAGAAAACATAATATTCCCACCTAGCCTATTTGAGGACATTTCACCATGTACCCTTATTAATAACGTTGTGAGAGGAGGAGTAAATAGTGTTGGGGTGAGGTGATGAGGATTAATGGATACCTTTACCATCAATTACATGCTAATACATGTGTGAGGGAGGAATGATATCACCTTAATGACATTCATGGTGGGGGAGACATGGAGACAGATAGCCTACAAGACCCTTTTTTATAATAGGAACACCCTCATTGAGAAACAACCCTTCATTCACTTTTGAATCCGCTTCTGAGTGTAGTAAGTGGAGAATATGAAGATCTTCAATAAGAATTCCATTGCTATAGAAAACATTCGCTAGCAAACTTTAGCTAGAGAGATCGAACAAGAGTATCGAATAATATAAAACTCTGGTAATAACCATGGAGTCTCTAGTCACGATGACTTTGTTAACTACATTGTTTTTAATGATGGTTAGTCCCTTTGGCACTACAAGGGCTTCCACTTCATTGTTTGTGGCGACACCAAGACCCAAGTGTACTCAATTTAGTTTCTTCCTTCATGGTCATAAATGCCACCCCCTACCCCTAACTCTCACACTTGCCTCCCTAGGTAAATCACCCAAAATCTTGTAATGAGATAGACGCATTGATAAATATAAAGTCAGATTATTTGCTAAGATTTTTTTAATAAAAAGAAGGCGTTGGTTATGAATTTAGATATTTACTCCAATTGAAAAAAGAAATATCATAAGAATAATGTTTTCCTTAGTAGTGAGATTAAATTGATAACTTCATCAAATGGATGCTAAAATTGGATTCTTGAAAGGTGATCAACATGAGGAAATGAAGTGAGTTACTAAGTGGACAAAATCAACCTTTCCAATGGGTTCATTTTTTATGGTGAGGCAAAGTCCCTCCCCCTCTCCCTTGATCTATTCGTTTTTTGAAAATTTGACGATTTGGGTTGTCTTTAAATAGGCCAAAACTTGTAAAGGCAAAGTTCCATAGTCAAAATTCTCATTAATTGGGTGGAACTATAACTTCTTCCAAATTAATATAGATTTGGGAAATTTCGACCGAAAAGAAGTTAAGTTTGTCTACTTATTAACTTGATCATGAAAAATTTTATATACTACAACCACTCAATTTTATTCATAAGAAAAATTTGAAGTACACATTCAAGCTGAAAATATATTTATATATAATTGAAAGCATGTAGGAAACCATGGAATGCCAAATTTAATGAACTTTTGATTTTAAAATATAAAAATAAAATCCAAACCAATAGTGAAAAACTAATTGTAATTTTTCATAGAGATGATTTAGTGATTACAAAAACTTAAAAGTAATGACGATATAGTAAAAACTTTGAAGACTTAATCATTATTTATGTTAATAGTTAATAGAGTGAACACATAATTACATAACTATAGAGGTCCTCTATCTATAATAATAATAGAAAGTTTAAAGACTTAAAATAATGAATATTGGTTGTAATTTTAAAAACCAAGAGTGAAATTGGGTGTAATTTTTTTTATAGATATGATTTAGTGATTTAGAAAATAATGATGATATTTTTAAAAAAAATTAAGATTCCATAATTATTTTTGGTTAATAGGTTAGAGTGAATACATATAGATTTTAAGTTTAAAGTAAGGAAAATTTTAGGAGGTAAAAAAAATTGCTAAAATTTTATAGAATAAAATGATTTTACCTTAAAAATAGTCAAAATTGTATAAAAAATATATATAATTCTTAAAAAGTTGAATATTTTTCCAAAATTATGGCCAAACATTTTATAGTTTCCATATTATGAACTAGTAATATTGGCCAAGCTTTTTATATTTTAAAATAAATTTATATGATAATATCATGTAAGTAATGAAAGATTTTGATATGAAAAATCATGTAAGTGAAGAAAAGTTTGATTTTAATTAATTCAATTATGAAATATCATGTAAGTAAAGAAACGTTTTAATATGAAAAATTATCTCCACGTAAACTCCCATCACCATCCCAATCAGAAACTAGGAGTTCTAAAAACTCTAACCACAAGGACCATTAGGATCTCAGATAAAGAACACTTTAAACAAGAAAATAATCACCTTTCTAATATTTTCAGGAACATTGGATATAAAAATAAAGACATTAAAAATGCAATCAAAAAAGCCAAAGAAAAAACAAACATGGCACCTAAACCCCATGACAACCAAATCCCTAATAGCATTGCTTACCTTCCCTACATCCAAGGAGTAACAGACAAGATTGCAAGAGTCCTTAGCAAAAAAGAGATTAAGACCTCCTTCAAACCACATGAAACCATCAAACAAAACATGAGATCCGTCAAAGACAAACTTGACCCGCAAAATTGCAAAGGAATTTACAAAATCGAATGCTCTTGCGGTAAATGCTACATTGGTGAAACTGGGCACTCCTTTCAAGTTAGAATTAAAGAACATGGGGCTGACATAAAGAATGAATGCATTCGCACCTCAGCCTTAGCAGAACACTCCCTAAAAACAAAACACCATGTGCGCCTAGAAGATACAAAAATCTTAGTAAAAGAAGATCACATATTTAAACGTAGCATTAGAGAAGCGATTGAAATCCAAAGAAATCCTAACAACCTTAATAGAGATGATGACCTATAACTAAATGAAAATTGGCTCCCTCTAATAAAAAAGAAATTAATAATTAAGTAATTAACCCTAAAAGAAAAAAAAAAAAAAAAACTAATTTCAAATTAAAAACATTTTTAGTGCTAAAAAAAACTAAAAATTTCTAAACACTAGGTTAACAAACCATTAAAATATACATTAATTTAACCCTCAAAACATATAAAACTTTAATGTAAATCACTTTAACTACTTATCTTTTAAAACCCTAATTACTAAACAATATTAAAAATAAAAAATTTAAACAATATTAAAAATAAAAAATTTAAAAGAAAGAGAAAAAGCAAAACCCTAAACTAGAAAACAACATACAAAATTATAATAACTTAGCTTTTAAAACTCTAATTATAAAACAACATTAAAAATGAAAAAAATTAAGAAAGAAAAAAAGTAAACTCTAAACTAGAAAACAATATACAAAATTATAGGTGATATTAATTAATCTTAATTAAACTTAAAAACACCAAAACTTTTAAATCTAAATTCTTAGAATCAAAATAACACTAAAAATTTCAAAATAAATTAAAATTTTTAAAAACAATTTAAACTAAAACTGAAATTAATTAATAAATTAGGGTTCTACCCAACCTTTAAGGTTTATTTTTTCTCTTCTTTGATATTTATATTAAGTGCTTTTCTTGGATTTTTAATCTAGACTTCTTATCTTGAAGATGGATTGTGATATAGATTTGAAATGTTAACAATCCATTAATAACACTGTGATTTTTTCGAACACTACTAAAAACAATCTTCACCACAGAAATCTGATTTCCTCACCACAAAAAACATGAAATATGTAAATAAATAAAAATTAATTAGAAACTTTTTAATATGAAAAATCATGTAAATGAATAAAATCTTATTTTAATTTATTTATAATATTTTAAAGCATGAAAATAACTTATCAATTTAACTATTATGAAAAATTATGTATGTAATGAAATAATTTAATATGAAAATTAATGTATATGTAAAAGGAAAAAAATCATAATAAAGAATTTAATATGAAAATTCATGTATATGGAGAAGGAAAAAAATCAAAATCATAAATACTTAAAAATATCGTGCTAAATATTTTGATGAGAAAAAGCATATAAATAATGAAAGTTTTTTATTTTAATTAATTTATAATATCTAAAATATTGTACTATTTACTTTTTATATTATTTAGAATGGGTATTGTTTAATTATTTTAAGTTTTTGTCTTTTTTATTGGAATAAATCACAGTTTTTTGTTCTTTAAATTGCATTTTTAGTGTAGAAATGGATTAGTATGATGAAAAACTCATGCGACACTCTAATTATACATAATTAATCACTCAAATATATATATTCAATCATTTCTACATAGCAAATATCCCCTAAAAAAAATACAAACAAACAATTAGACTATGTGTTTAGAATGCTCTTATTGCAGTAATATTTAAAATGTTTTTTATATGAATTAATATTAAATATGAGATTGTTGAGAGATAACAACTTGAATAAATGAGTAGAAGTAAGTTTTATATGGGACAAGTTTAAATTTTTTTTATTTTATTTTTCAGCGATGAAATTATTGGTAAAATAGTAATTTTACATTATTGAAATTGGATTTGTAATGTATGAATGGTTTTTCAAGCTCAAAAAACCCCTATTACATTTAGAATATGTAATTTAAACAATCAATATTTATATTTTCAACAATTTTTCCAATTTTTTAATAAAATGTTTACACTACTGTTTTCATTTGTTCTCAATTTGACGAGAAATTGTTAAATCTGGAGATTTGAGTGATTATTTCTGTCATTCCAAATGCCCCACAGTTTTTCAAGATGCTGAATCCAAGAAATAGATTTTAAACAACAAAAAAAAAAAAAAAATCTTGCAGATTCGCCCGAGCCAAAAAAATTATAAACCTATTTATTTTACTCCCCATAAAAAGATAAATAAAATAGTGGTCCCCAAGTGATGCACATGAGAGCATTTACACCCACATGGCATGACATGGCAGGCAGAGAAGACAACCATGAAAAATAGAGAATAAGACATCTTAAAGGTGTCAAAATCTACTTATCCACTCAATAAAGCAAAAACAGAAACATCCATTATTCTACGTCCCCTTCACGACATCTACAAAATTACATTTTCTCCTTTTCTTTTCTTTTTTTTGGTTTGACTCAAAATATTCACTTTTAACTTTGAAAATATAAAATTTATCAAAACCCTTTTACCAACGTATAAAGTGATTTAATGGTTCCAAGAAAACAAAAAAAACAAACCCCGAGAATTGAGTTTTGATATTTGAATATTTGCGACAAAAGGGTAGTTAGCCGTAGCCGTAAAACTACCTCTAACACGTGGGTCCCGCAATCGAGACAAATTTCTTTTTACTGGACCGACCTACCGACGCCTGAACTCACTGTGTAATCTTCCATTCCTTTTCCAAAATCTTGGTTTACTGACCAGTATTTATTGTTGACCTAATATCTGGTAAAAATTAATTACTTGTATATTTACTGCAGTCAATAAAGCTGTGAAAATCTACATATCGAAAAAAAGCGAAAAAAAAAAAATTAATTGTATATTTATTGCAGTCGATAAAGCTGTGAAAATCTACATATCGAAAAAAGCGAAAAAAAAAAGCAGCGGTCGCGCTCGATCCACAATCCATGCATTCCGTCGATTATTCTGCCGCCTGCTTCTGCAATGAATCAATCATCACATCACCGTAATATTTATTCAATTTTACATGGAAAATTAAGTAAACTACTTTGACTTGTGATGGAAAAAAAAAATACTTCCGGTCCGGCAATCACGCGTCCCTCTCGTGACTCGTGAGTCGTGGCGGGTAGCCGAAAGGGTTAGTTAGACAGCCTTTAACTAATTCTGACAGGAGCCCCGCTGTTTCTGTCGGAGTAGTCTGTTTTGTCGTATTCAACGACCATCGGACTTTTCCGCGAGAAAATTACGGCATATTTTGATATTCGGTGCAGATCTGCCGTTCTTGCCCCTACGCGCGGCGGGAGTCCGGGTCACGGAATCCCGGTGGCTAAATCCCGGTGGCTAACTACGGTTGAATTTTGGTTGTGACGTGGCGGGTTTTTTTTTTTTAACTTTTCTTCGAATGCATGGAATGTGCGGTAATGTTAACTTTTTATTTTAGCTTTTATTTCGTTTGTAGGTGGAATGATATTTTTAGGTTTTTTTTAAGCTTTCAATCAATTTAGGGTTTGATGAAAACTTGAATTCATTATATCATCGCTTTTAAACCACTAGACTAAAAAACCCCAAAAAATGTTGAAGTGGAGTACACAATCTAACCGTAAATTTTACAACTTGGGTAACAAATTATATGGCATTTTTGTATGGGGTGGACAAACTCTCTATTAGTCGAGTATGGAAATATGTTGAGGTATAAAGTGTTAAGTGATATGTTACGTTATAATTCAATGTGATTGTTGTTAATTTAACTTTTTAATGGAGGAGTGAATTGTTTGGGCTCTACGGCTAGGTTTTGCTAGTTGCATCTCTGTATTCATGGAGATGGGTGAGAGCGGACGAGGGCAAGGGCCACTTCCAGGGCGAGCGCAAACTAGGGCGAAGGATAGGGCGAGCGTGGGCAAGGGCACGAGCCACTACCAGGGCGAGTAGGCTCTGCGGCACGGCATGTTGAGAAATACTGAGAGGGGGGGGGTGAATCAGTATTTTGAGCAATCAATTGATTTTCTCTTTTCTTTCACTGAAAACCTTAGGCTACTTTGTAGAGACCAGTTATTGTATAGTCTTAAGAAAACAAGAGTGCATCCAGAGATCTTATTATGAATTTCTTCATTCATCAGATGTCTATTAAGCAGTAATTCAGTGCAGTAATAACAAAATAAACCATCACACATGAATAAGACACATGAACACCAGGATTTAAGGTGGAAACCCAAATCGGGAGAAAAACCACCGCTGTCGTTGTCTTTGTCTTCAATAATTATTATTAAGAAAACGTTTTACAACATTGTACTAGTGCAGACTTATACTAGTACGCAGGCTTCTACCTGCAGAAGGCTACAACCTTCTCTTGTTTACCAGCCTTTCCTGGAAGGGAGCTTCAACCCCCTGAAGATAGCACCAGTTTCTACTGGTGGGATGCTTCTACTGAAGGGTTTAACCCTCAGACTCACTGTTGACCGCGTTTCATCTATTTTCACACTGGATCAGGCAGTTTCAACCCCGGATTCACATGTGTTCTATGCACTGGGCATCATCTTCTTTCAGAAGAGACAGTTCTGGCATCTTATTAAGACTTGAATCCAGAAATCATATTAATACACCATTTTCTAGTGGCTATGACAATAACTGAAATTATCTGAAAAGGAAACACAGATCTACTGACTGCAAAGGCAGCTGCAAAAGCCTCCTAAACACACATTAAACAAGACAATAAACCTGGAGATGATGCCTTTGCTCTCGTAGTTGCCAAACCCACAGCCGAGTACTCTCTGTCATTGTAGATCTGCCACCCACTGCCACAATGAGGTTCCTCCCTCCTCAAATCTTTTCTGCAGCCTGCACAAATGACCTCAGCGGCCTATAGATGTGCCTTCTGTCAGAAAATGGCCTCCACGTCCTCCAAAAGGGACCCCTGCCACCTATCACCATCCTTACCGTCCTTCGTTGATTCTTCGAAACACTTGTAGAAAGGGCATCGATCCCTTCTTAAGCCCATGGGTCAAGGCGTCGTTCAACTCTCATCGGGTCCCATATTTATTGCTCGGGGGAAATCGGGCCCCTTTTTAAAATTTGAATTAAACCTACGCGCGCCTTTTTAAAACGGGTTTCGGCATCCCATACGCTAGCCCTCCTGAGCTTAGCTCCCGATCAACGTGACCGTCACACCGTGACCACAACCTTATCCCGTCGGGGCTACGGGGTTTGTGATGCCTCAATGCATACACCCGCATGATTCCCGATCATCCAAATCCCGACGCTCCTTTACGCTGACAGTTGTTCTCCACTACGCCGTTGTCCTCCTTCTTTGTTGTGCTGACAGTTGTTCCCCACTGATCGCGATTTCACAACGCACAAATCCCTTGTCACCGGGATCTCCGATTTCCCAACGGACAAAGTGTCGACGGCGCCCGATCCGTTGCCACGTGTCCTTCCAGATGGACGGCTCTTGATCTTTCCGGGGTTTCGAGACCTGCAAGTCTCGATGCCTGGTGTCTCGAATCTCCGATACGCATGATCGCGTGACACGTGTCCCACCGAATGAACGGTTCAGATTCCGCGTCAGGGTTTCCTTTAGGGATTTCCCCGATCCTTCGTTCACGAGAATACCGATTTGTCGATTCCTGATACGCTGGTCCTTCAACGGGCCTTTGACCTGCCACCTGTCCTCCAGGGTGGCCCACACGCTATCTGCTTTATCGGGAAATTGCGTATCGCAATTTTGGGGTTTTCGTTGTCGAGTGAATTGGACATTTCAAAGTCCCGATCCCCGATTCTCCGATGAAGAAAATCAACGGTCCATATCTCATGCTTGCTTTAACGATTGCGATCAAGTCGCGAAATCGCATATCGCGATTTCGGGGTTTTCGTTGTCGAATGAATTGGACATTTCAAAGTCCTGATCCCCGATTCTCCGATGGCTTATCTCCCTCGCAGCTTCTGCAGATCTGACAGTTGTCGGCGGCGCTCTGCAACAATCATACGCGCCCATCCAAAACTCAACCATACACTGATTTTCTAACATGAAATCTCTTCTTCCTCCTTTGCCTCATCCTTTGCCATCAATGACAATATTTCCAACAATCTCCCCCTTTGTCATTGATGTAAATACTCTTCCTCTGTCTGCAATACTCTTCCTCTTGTCTTTTTCCTCCCCCTTTGACATCAATGGCAAAGAGTGGACAATACCATGCTCCCCCTGAGATCATGCTGCATCTGCTTAATAATCCTTTGCATATGATCAATGCTCCCCCTTAGCCAGAGCATTTAGAGATGCTCATCAACACCTTACAACCAATTGAGGCTTCTGTACATAATTAGACCTGATCCCTTGCATGGCAGAGACTACTCCCAGTTTTTGTCGGGGATATTCGAACGCTTCCCTGGGTAGAGGTTTGGTAAAGATATCAACAACTTGTTCTTTGGAGAGAACATACTCCAATTTCACCTTTTTCTCAAGCACCTATTTTTGTAAGAAGTGATATTTGATGGGAATGTGCTTGGTCTTGGAATGCATAACAGGGTTCTTTGAGATACTGATGGCACTTGTATTATCACACATAATAGAGATAGGAGATGAACATTTGATTTGAAAGTCTTGAAGGGTTTGCATCATCCAAAGAAGTTGAGTGCAACAAGATGTTGCAGCCATGTATTCTGCTTCTGTTGTAGATAAGGCAATGGAACTTTGTTTCTTGCTGAACCAAGATACTAACCGGGGCCCCATGTAGAATGCACCACCACTAGTGCTCTTTC
>ML801596.1:132279-151981 GCA_009831015.1 Picea engelmannii
GTATTTTGAGCAATCAATTGATTTTCTCTTTTCTTTCACTGAAAACCTTAGGCTACTTTGTAGAGACCAGCTATTGTATAGTCTTAAGAAAACAAGAGTGCATCCAGAGATCTTATTATGAATTTCTTCATTCATCAGATGTCATTAAGAAGTAATTCAGTGTAGTAATAACAAAATAAACCATCACACATGAATAAGACACATGAACACCAGGATTTAAGGTGGAAGCCCAAATCGGGAGAAAAACCACCGCTGTCGTTGTCTCTGTCTTCAATAATTATTATTAAGAAAACGTTTTACAACATTGTACTAGTGCAGACTTATACTAGTACGCAGGCTTCTACCTGCAGAAGGCTACAACCTTCTCTCGTTTACCAGCCTTTCCTGGAAGGGAGCTTCAACCCCCTGAAGATAGCACCAGTTTCTACTGGTGGGATGCTTCTACTGAAGGGTTTAACCCTCAGACTCACTGCTGACCGCGTTTCATCTATTTTCACACTGGATCAGGAAGTTTCAACCCCAGATTCACATGTGTTCTATGCACTGGGCATCATCTTCTTTCAGAAGAGACAGTTCTGGCATCTTATTAAGACTTGAATCCAGAAATCATATTACTACACCATTTTCTAGTGGCTATGACAATAACTGAAATTATCTGAAAAGGAAACACATATCTACTGACTGCAAAGGCAGCTGCAAAAGCCTCCTAAACACACATTAAACAAGACAATAAACCTGGAGATTATGCCTCTGCTCTCGTAGTTGCCAAACCCACATCCGAGTACTCTCTGTCATTGTAGATCTTCCACCCACTACCACAATGAGGTTCCTCCCTCCTCAAATATTTTCTGTAGCCTGCACAAATGACCTCAGCGGCCTGTAGATGTGCCTTCTGTCAGAAAATGGCCTCCACGTCCTCCAAAAGGGACCCCTGCCACCTATCACCGTCCTTACCGTCCTTCGTTGATTCTTCAGAACACTTGTAGAAAGGGCATCGATCCCTTCTTAAGCCCATGGGTCAAGGCACCGTTCAACTCTCATCGAGTCCCATATTTATTGCTCGGGGGAAATCGGGCCCCTTTTTAAAATTTGAATTAAACCTACGCGCGCCTTTTTAAAACGGGTTTCGGCATCCCATACGCTATCCCTCCTGAGCTTAGCTCCAGATCAACGTGACCGTCACACCGTGACCACAACCTTATCCCGTCGGGGCTACGGGGTTTGTGATGCCTCAATGCATACACCCGCGTGATTCCCGATCATCCAAATCTCGACGCTCCTTTACGCTGACAGCTGTTCTCCACTACGTCGTTGTCCTCCTTCTCTGTTGTGCTGACAGTTGTTCCCCACTGATCGGGGTTTCACTGATTGCGATTTCACAACGCACAAATCCCTTGTCACCGGGATCTCCGATTTCCCGATGGACAAAGTGCTGACGGCGCCTGATCCTTTGCTACCTGTCCTTCCAGATGGATGGCTCTTGATCTTTCCGGGGTTTCGAGACCTGCAAGTCTCGATGCCTGGTGTCTCGAATCTTCGATACGCACGATCGCGTGGCACGTGTCCCACCGAATGAATGGTTCAGATTCTGCATCGGGGTTTCCTTTAGGGATTTCCCCGATCCTTCGTTCACGTGAATACCGATTTGCTGATTCCCGATACGTTGGTCCTCCGACGGGACTTTGACCTGCCACCTGTCCTCCAGGTTGGCCCACACGCTATCTGCTTTATCGGGAAATCGCGTATCGCGATTTCGGGGTTTTCGTTGTCGAGTGAATTGGAGATTTCAAAGTCCCGATCCCCAATTCTCTGATGAAGAAAATCAACGTTCCATATCTCATGCTTGCTTTAACGGCTGCAATCAAGTCGCGAAATCGCATATCGCGATTTCGGGGTTTTCGTTGTCAAATGAATTGGACATTTCAAAGTCCCGATCCCCGATTCTCCGATGGCTTATCTCCCTCGCAGCTTCTGCAGATCTGACGGCTGTCGGCGGCGCTCTGCAGCAATCATACGTGCCCATCCAAAACTCAACCATACATTGATTTTCTAACATGAAACCTCTTCTTCCTCCTTTGCCTCATCCTTTTCCATCAATGACAATATTTCCAACATGGCACGACAGGTGTAGGGAGAGCGAGGGTCCAGCGGTGGTGGCGGAGGGTCGTACCCTGCGAGCCTTGTGGTGTGGCGGTGCTCTATGACGTTTGTGGGCGAGTGTGGGCTCTGCGGAAGGCGGAGAAACAGAACTCTGCGGTGGTTTCCTCCTGTTCGGGGCCAAGCTTCTCCTTGCATCTGCCAAAATCCAAAGTTGTAACTCCGAATGCACGGCGGTGTTTATCGTCGGAGCATTGGTGGAGGCTTTCGGGGTTTGTTGCAATGGGTTTTTCTGGACCCTCTTGACCTCTTCCTCCTTGGCTAGAAGAGGTTTTGGACCAGAGATTTAAAGGGTGGGTAAACATTTTGAGGTCCTTTGGGGGCGTGCAACATCTGGTTTAGTTTCTTTTCTAGTGTTTGTTGGGGTTTTTATCCCTGTTTTGTTTGCCATTTTGTAGCCCGCGTGTTGGTTCTGATGACTTTTTGGTTCTTTTGGGGATGTAGTAGTTTATGTTTATGACCATGGTCTATGGACTAGTTATGCTATGAACATCTGTATGGTCTTGAAGATGTAAATATATATATTTTTTCATTAATATAATTGAGCGAATTTTCTATTGGAAAAAAATGTTATGTTATAATTATAATAATAAAGACCTAAAAATTGAGTCTATAGATGCTTTACAATCTAATATGGAAGAAATGTTCATATAACATAACACATTAAAATAATATTAAAACATTAAATTAATAATAATAATAACAAATTATATGGCTCCATTATATAACAACATTAAAATAACAACATTAAAATAATAATAATAAATTAAAAATTAAAAATAAAATAAAAATTAAAAGAATTATGTTCGATCCAATATATATATATATATATATATATATATATATACTTTGAATGAATAACAATCAATCTAGATCTATCTTAACTTCGGATCTTTCAAAAACTAGCCTGGATACATCTTAACTCCGGATCTATTAAAAGCAGAAAGGTATCAAATCTCTAGAGTACAAACCTTTAACCTTTTCTTAGGTTTTGCACTCTGAAAAAGGTTTTCACTTTGAGAGATTTGATCCCTATGGACACTTGATAGATCATGAATTAAGATGAATCTATGCTGGTATTTATAAAAATAAAGTTGGTTTAATATACGGGGTTGTAATAATTACTTTAAAATGGTATATAATTAGTTTTTAAATATATTTAAAATAAAAATAAAAAAATTAATATATATTAAAATATTTTTGAAGAAATGCAATTTTGAAGAAATGCAATTTTAAAGAAATTGAAGTAAGATAGACCAATTTGTTTTGTATATATCACAAAAACAATGTAGTGATTACAAAATTCCATAAAAGTCATCCCCTTATATACTCTAGATGAGAGGTTCCATAAAAGTGATATTGTGACCCAAGTAAATCATGAAAATAAGGAGAACAAAATTCTTCAACTTCGGTCACATATGGGGAAGATTTTGACACATTTGGAGAACTTGAATATTGAATCCTCGAATAATAATCATTCATCTATCCAAGATTTGCATCATTCGGGGTTGAACTTGGGACTAGAGAAATACAACAAGAGATAATGTAGAGCATTGGCAAAGGCACATTGAGGAAGAAGTACTTGGTGGATGAGTGCTTGATTTGGCTAATTGTATCTTAGAGCAGGAGGGATGTTGGCAATGAAATGGGTTGATGTTTCATAGCATCACATGCTCAGGCATACAATTGTAATTTTTAATGGAGTCGTATTTTATAACATGTAAATGTGCATATGAATGTAAGACTTATTTAGGCATGTGTACCACTCATTTAATGATTCACCAGTATAAATTCTAGATGTAGACCTAGGTGATAGGGGGGCATGTTGTATTCACGAAAACCCAGTTAATAAAATTTGAGTGGGGTAGGTGTTTATCCCAAGTCGAGTTTAAAATGGGGAATGTTGGGTTAATCTTGACTCAAACATAAATTAATTAAGGTAAACTTAATACAATTAATAATAGGTTTACCGTTCATGGTTTATGGGTCCATGGTATTATATATGATGAATCTTATTTAATGGCTTGGAATACTCCATTGCAAAATGTCTCAAGTGGTCAACTTGGCCAAATTGGTCAAAGAAATAATATATATCTATCGGGTGTTACTTTTCCCAGTTAAGGGTTTCTAGAGTAAATATTGGCTCTATGTGTTTGTTGTGATTTCATGTGCCTATATAGTTGTGTTATTTTTCTCTTAGTTTAATAGTTTGATGGAAAACATCATAGAACATGGATATGCCAAATGGAGCAATTATTTGATCTGCACCAAGTGTCAACTTTAAAAAAGGTAACTCTTGCATCCTTGTATTTAGAACTTGATCAATTTTCCCAATCCCAATGGCTTGTGAATAAAAAAGGATTCTATGGTCTCTTGGTCCATATTTACGAATGAATTGATAGCACATTGTGCGGATATTAAGAGCAACATGTTCTTTAGTCAATTGATAAATCTCTAGAAAAGAGGTCTAATTAAAGAGCACATAATAAATTCAAAAGTTGAGTCTCATAGTAAAGAACACCCCAAAGGATAATGTGTTACATTTATTTATGGGAACTTTAAAGGAGAGCATTCAACATGAGGTGTGTTTCTTGGAACCTAAATCCTTGGAGCATGCTTTCAATGTGGTAAGGAAAGTTGAAAGTGAAAATATGGCTACTAGAAGGGTGGCCACTAACAACTATAAAGAACACCATGTTCTCTCTCCTCGCCTCACTCAACATTGAGGTTGACACCTCAATGGATGAAACAAGAGAAAAGGGACATGTTTCAATTGTGACAACAAGTACAATAAGAGGCATAAATGTGGTGAGAGGAAATTATTCTACATAGATTGTGAAGAGGAAGAAGATCAAGAACTGGAACCATCACAAGATATAGAATTGGAAGAGACTACCCCAACAATATATTGTCATGCATCGAATGGCATCAACACTCCTCAAACTCTAAATATAGAAGGATATATCGAAAAGAAAAAGGTAACAATGTTAATTGATTCTAGTAGTACCCATAACTTCATTAATTGCAAATTAGCCAAAATTCTCAATTGTTTTATATATCCAACATCGGAGTTTCAAGTAATGATTGCAGATGGAGGTGCCATAAATTGTTAATGGATGTTCCATAGTAGTAAGCTCAATATGGGGAAGTATTTATTCAATAATCTAATGATTGCAATCTAAATGGGTGGTATTGATGTTGTATTAGGTGTCTAATGGTTACAATCATTGGGAATAATGACTCTTAATTTCAAGAACTTTTCTGAGATTTTCCTCAGAAGGCAAGGAAATTGTACTTAGAGGTATCGAAGGGAAACCCTCTAAAGTGATAATCTCTAACAACATGACTAAATAGATAAACAGGGGACATCATGGTGTAAATGCACAATTGTGCTCACTAAATGTTCAAACATCTAGACCCTTTATTTGCATGGATCTTCAAACATTTATCAACTATTAAGGCCCGTAAGGCCCTCTATTAAGGCCCTAATACTCATTTATTATTATTTTATTAGTTATGGTTAGGTCAACTTAGTGGTAGGTTACATCATACTCACTTTATATCTCCTATTTATAATAAAGGAGATTTGTTTGTATAGGAATCTTATCTTGTGCATTGAATGTATTGTAAAATGAGGTTCCCCCTAGAAGTGGATTACTATTATTTGACTTTTTATTATTATTAAGACATGGAGTTACTTCTTCCTTATATTCTTATGTTGTTTTTATATTTTGGTTCATAACCTTTGGAATCAAAGCCTACGATCCTAGGGTTTTGCTCCTTCAAACAATTCATCTTGGAAGTTTCACTATAAAAATTTTTTTTAAGAAGTTTTAGATTGTGAAATTTTCGAGATCCTAACGAGAAATAGTGAATTAATTGTGGTAAAAATTTCAATTTTTTTTTTAAATTTCACTTTCTTAGACATATCATGTGGAAGTTAGGGTTTTTTACTGGTCATGAAATTAGTCTAAAACGAGTCATCTTGGAATTTTCGCTATAATTTTTTTTTGGTGAAATTTCAAACTGTGAAATTTTTTGGAGTCTGAGGAGGTATATCCAATCATTTGTCGTAGAAATTTTGGTTTTTTATACACTTTAATATTGGAAATATAGACTGTGAAAATTAAGGTTATTTGACTACTTCTAAAACTAGTCTCAAACAAGTGTTCTTGGTAGAAGTGTCATATCTGAAGCTTGCAAAGTCCAAATTGAGTGTCATTGGTTCCTTTGGAAATAATACATACCATATTATTTTAGGTAAAAATTTCAAAATCATATATGAAATATTGGACACATGGTATTCCATACAATTTCACCATCTATAAAGGGTCAATAATCAACATGACAGATATGTGGAATTACAAAGAATACATATAAGAGTAATATAAGAAAAAAAATTAGGCTTAGAAGGGATTAAATTTTAGAGATACATTAATACAAGAGTTGGCCAGAAAAATAGTCTCAAAATTAGGGTTAGGGTTTTAAAGGTATGTAACTTACAATATGAATAACTTTTGATTGGAAGATATGTTTCTGTTGATTCAAATTTTTTGCTAAAGAGCAAAAATAGTAGCACTATTATTGTTATCCACATGGATAAGGGTGTTCCAAAAATTATGTCACCAATTAAACCTCCATAAATCTCATCCATGAATCATAAAGAAAATGAAGAGATGCATAACGTGTTATCCAAATTAGAGGACCAACTTAATGAATTGAGTGCTAGGTCAATAAAAAATAATGATTTGGTAAACATACAAAGACAAATACAACAGATGGAAAATAATATAAATGAAAATAAGGAAAATATGGAAAATAATATGGATGAAAAAATGGAACAAATGGAAAATAAAATGGATGAAAATATGGAACATGTGGAAAATAAGATGGATAAAAATAGGGAACATATGGAAAAAAAGATGGAACATAATTTGGTGGCCAAGATCATCTAAACCCTAGATGGGAGGCTTCCTTAAAGCGGCATTGTAACTGAAGAGACTCGTGAAAATAAAGGTAGTATTCGTACTAAACAAACTTCCAATAATAAGCATTTTCAGGTGGATTTAACTCTAATAATGGAGTTAATTATATATGGATTCCTAAGGGTGTTAACTTTCCCAAGGTTGAATTAAAGAAGTTTGATGGAACAAAAGTATTTACATAGGTGAATCAAGTAGAGAAATACTTTTAATTTCATAATATTATGGATGATAAGCAAATGATTTCCTTAGCAACCTTGTACTTTGAGACAAAAACCTATCAATGATAGCAATGGGTAGTTAAAAGGAAGCTCCATTCTTATCATTATACTTGGATTTTATTTACAAGAGACTTAGAAACACAATATGGAAAAGTTTGGGAACAATACTACTTTAGTCAATCGACAAGAATCAATCACTTAGGTGATATTGAAGATTATAATTCATAATTTCAAATGTTGGCCACAAAGATGGATAACATAAGCGATGGACATCTATTGGAAGCTTACATGGGTGGATTAAAATAAGACATTAAACATGAGCTTTTCTTAAAACATCCTGAAATATTATGGAGGCTATGCAATTTGATAATCATATTCAAGCCAAGAATAAGGCTACACACAAGTCTACCACTGGAACATATGCATGAAGTAAAGATCAATTTGGGGCTCATAGGGAAACCCTACCTCAACCTACTCGAATATCACAGAATGAAATAGAGGAAAGAAGAGCAAAAGGACTATGCTTTGGTTGTAACAGTAAATGGTCAAAAGTGTAGATTTTAACCTTAAACAATTAATTATTGCAAATGTAATCTTAATAAAAAAGAAAAGATATTAAGAACCATGATCTCTTTACATTCTTACATATTAAACCTCTACAATATTGTCTCGACATATTTCCTCTTATTTAACCAGATTTTCTTGTTTGCTTGATCTATTTTATTTTTCATGCCCAAAATGAAATTTTCCACACCAAGATCCTTCATGTCAAATTTAGAGGACAATTGAGTTTTCACATCCTGGATAATCTCCTTGTCATTTCCTATCTGCAACACATCATCCACATACAAAGACCAAATAAATAATACGATCACCAACTAATTTGAAATACACGCGGTGATCTTCTCTACTCCTTGTGAAGCCAAGTACCAATATATATGTATCAATTTTTTGATACCACATCCTTAGTGATTGATTTAACCCATACATGGACCTTTTCATCCTGCATACCAACTGTTTCTTTCCCTTCACTACAAATCTTTATTGCTACTTCATGTAGATTCGTTCTTCCAGATCCCCATGTAGGAATATTGTCTTCACATCCATCTATTCTACTTCAAAATCAAAATCAACAACAACATATAAAAGAAATATAATAGAATTTAACTTGGAAACATGAGAAAAAAGTTAACCAAAGTCAATTCCCTCTACCTGAAAATAACCTTTTGCTACTAACCGAGATTTATATTTCTCCACTTTTCCTTTTGCATTCAACTTCTTCTTAAACACCCATTTGCTTCAAATGGGATTTCTTCCAGTCAACAACTCCACTAGATCACAAGCTTGATTCTTGTCCAAGGCTGTCATTTATTCAACCATGACCTTTTTCCAGAGTTTTCCATCCTATGAATCCACTGCCTCCCTAACAGTTCTAGGATCATCATTAGTAATAAACAAAGAAAACTTTGAACAGAAATTAGGTGGAGTATACATTTCTGGTGGCCTTCTTTCCTAAACCGGTCTTCTCAACACTGGAGTATGAGGGTCTTGTTCTTTTGATTCAAGTTCTTTTGTAGAGTTTGATTCATTATCCTTAAATTCAAACTATGTTTTCTATGGTTCTTCCTCCCTAGGTTGAAAACATCTTTGATTTCTCTAAATACCACATCTCAATTATACACTACCTTCTTAATTTATGGATTCCAAAGCTTATAACCTTTCAAACCATATTTATAGCCAATAAAGATATAATTTTCATCATGTTTATCTAGCTCATTCATGTTTTCCTTTATAACGTGAACATAGGCATCACGACCAAATACCATGAGATGTGTAAGAGAGGATTTCTTACCAGTCCATACCTCATTTGGAGTCTTTTCATCCAATGTTGATGAGGGTGATCGATTGACTCAGTAACTTGCAATACCCACTACCTTTTTCCATAATTCTTGTCCTTACTTGACACCATTGAGTGTGCTCATTGTTTTTTTCTATTAGCATCATGTTCATCCTTTCTGCAACTCCATTATGCTAAGGTGTGTATGGAGTAGTCTTCTACCTTTCTATACCACACTTCTTACATAATTCCTCGAATTCATTTCTGCATAATTCTCCACCATTATCCATCCTCGACATATTAATTATATTCTCTATATGATTCTCCACAAGAGCCTTAAACTATTTAAAATTTTCATAGAATTTAGATTTCTTTCTAAGGAAACAAATCCATTTTTTCCTCGAGAAGTCATCTATAAATGGAACATAGTACAAAAATTTACCTAGTGATGGAACCAACACAGGTCCAAACACATCGTTGTGCACCAACTGTAAAATTTCATCTGCCCTCATGGCACAAGAGGAGAAACTTACACAATTATGCTTCCCATATAAGTAATGTTCACAGAAATCAAAATCCAGAGAGAAATTGGTCATACCTTTAACCATACCTTTACCATGTAGTACTCAAAGGCCCTTCTCTTCGATAGGCCCCAGTCTTTGATGCCACAACATAGTCTTTTTTCTAGAGACTATAGGAGTTTTTTCTTCTTCGGCTTCAATCTCAAGAATAATGGAATTGTTGCACCTGTCACTAATATTGATTCCCAATAGCTTATACAGAGTTCCAATCTAAACTCGCTTCAAAAACACCATTTCTCCTTGAACCATCCTATAGGTTTCTTTCTCAAACACTGTTTTTACCCCTGCATCATCCATTTTGTTTTCAGAAATAAAATTTTGGCCAATCTTGGGATGTGAAAAACAATAGGGAGTATTCTAATCCTCCCATCCATGAGCTTCAATTTGAATTTTTCTCATCTTATGATTTTAATTGTTGAGTCATCACCTAGGAGAGGAATCATATGAAAGGATTCCCCTCGGTTGACCAACTATGCCTCATGATCTACATGTGTTCTTGAAGAAGCCAAGTACACATCTCATCCTTCATTTGCAGATGTTTTTGCATCTGTGGAAGGGGTATCATCAGATCCCTTCCCTTCTCAACACTTTTAGATCTACATTGTTTCATGTAGTATCATTACTTTTCACATCTCCAACATACCTTTACAAATTTTCCGAGAGATTTAGATAGTCACCAAGATTTAGATCTCCCACTTGAGGACTTAGATCTATTTCTTTACTATGAGCGTCTTCTTGCAAACAAGGCATTTTTGCTCCGGATTTCCATGTTTTTTCGCCTCATCTCCTCTGACAACAAGGATGATACCACATCATCAAAACTTAAAGTAGTTTCATTACTACCTATGGCCACAACCAAACTATCCCACGAGTCCGGTGAAGAGCACAGTAAACTAATAAACTTTTCTTCATCATAAATCCTAATATCAATAGATAATAGATGACTTATTATATTATTGAAGGAGTTCAGATGCTCTGTCACTGAATCTCCATCTTTCATCCTCATGTTGTACAACTTCTTCCACAAGAAAATATTGTTCACCGGGGACTTAGACTGATACAAAGCCCCTAACTCTTTCCATAAAACAATGGTTGTTGCTTCTCCTGACACATTCAGTAATATTGAATCTGAGAAACACAATCAGATTGTGCTCTTTTCCTTCTAATCCAAATTTTCCCAGTCTTCTACTAATGTTCCTAAAGGTGCAATGCATGGATCCACAACGATCCATTGATCTTTTTCCACCAATAGATCTTCCATCTTTAGTTTCCACGACTCAAAACTTTTCCCATTAATTTTTTTTTTATCTATATCTTTGAACTTCTCACCATTTATTTTCACCACAAGAATTGATACCGCAGAGCTCCCACTATAACAAGGTTTATCACAAACCTGGGCCAAACACTTAGCCACAAAGGAGTCCCCTTGAAGCCAATAACTTCTTTAATACCAAATGTATATTTTAACCTTGTAAAATTAATTATTTCAAATGGATCCTTAATAAAAATGGAAAAGATACAAATTTCACACACACATTACACAGAGATTTTACCCTGGAAATCCAAACTGAGAAAACCAACAACATATTTAGAGTCACGTCTCTAATTCTTATTCATCATCAATCTTCATTGTTTACAATGCAATATATATAGGATCCCATGGCACCGAAAACCCCTAATCCATTGACCTAGATTATTCAACAACCCTGATTCCTTAATCGAAACTAGAAAACCATTGGTGAAAACCATGTGTCGAAAAAACACTAAAAATGGATGCATAAAATCACCAATTATTATTATTTATTCATTTTCAGGGGCTCCACCCCCCTGTGACCCCCTCGTGCGCTTAGCGCAACACAAACACTAGGTTTGGTTGTGCAAAGAATATAACACATACCCAACAAAAAGGGAATAAATGCCAAGGAATAAAATTGTTCACCTTGGAGAATAATGATGAATAGGAAATGGAGACATCTACACAAATGAAGGATAAAATTTGTGAACTTCAAAGAGAAAGAAAAATATGTAGAGATTATGCACAACATTGACATGTGTGAAATATATGTCCATGCGTTGGTAGGTTTGTTAGCCCCTCAAACCCTTAAGATTGCAAGATATATTGAGAAGCAAAATGTCATAATGCTTATTGACTCAAGTAGTACCCATAACTTCATTGATAAAATATTAGCATAGCACCTTAGTTGTTTTGTGCATCCATTGACAAATTTGCAAGTTTTGGTTTCTAATGGGGAGAGTATAAACTTAGTATGGGAGAATATAACTTAGAAATCCCAATGTATGACATTCACATTGGAGAAGTAGATGTTGTTCTGGGGATTCAATGGTTGAGAACATTAGGTATAGTTTCTACAAACTATAAGGAATTATTCATGAGATTTAAATTGGAAAGAATTCAATATGAACTCAAAGAGTTAAAATATGCACCTTCTTAGGTCATCAACTCTCATAGAATGAAAAAGATCCTAGAAAAGGGTAGTAGAAGAGTTGTGGTTAGAATTTATTCTATGGAAGTAAAGCAGAAAGAGGAAAATATTCCAAAGGAATTAAAATGCACCTTGGAAAAGCACCATAGGGCTTTCCAAGAAATCTGTAAAGGGATACCTCCATCTAGAGATCATGAACATCAAATTGAACTAATAGTTGGAAGTACTCCTCCTAATAAAAGCCCTTATAGATATCCTCATTAGAAAAAGGGGGAGATTGAGAAAATGGTACAAGACATGTTGGATTTAGGTATTATTTATCCAAGAAAGAATTCATTTTTAGCTCCAGTAGTGATGGCAAGAAAAAAAATGTAATGCTTGGAGGATGTTTATTGATCCATCAAGGATAAATTCCCTATTCCAAATATTGATGAGCTATTATATGATCTTCATGGAGTAGCTTATTTTACAAAGTTAGTTCTTAAATCAAGATACCAAGAGATCAAATTAAGAAAATAAGACATTCCCAAAACAACTTTTAGAACACATGAAGGACGCTCTGAGTTCTTGGTCATTCATTTTGGGTTGATTAATGCTCATTCTACTTTTCAAAGCCTTATGAAAAAAAAAATTGACCCCAACTTAAAAAGTTTGTGTTGGTTTTCTTTGATGATATACTTATCTATAGAAAATCATGGGAAGACCACATTAAACATGTGGGTAAAGTCCTGCAAATTCTCGAGAACAATCAATTGTATGTAAAAAGATACAAATGTGCCTTTAGGAAACAAGAATTAGAGGATTTGGGTCATACTGTTTCAAGGGAAGGGGTTAATGTGGACTCTCAAAATATCCAAGCTCTTAACACATGCACTATTCCTAAAAACATCAAGATTCTTAGAGGATTTGTGGGTCTTATAGGATATTATCGAAAATTTGTTAAGAATTATGCATGCATTGTAGGCCCACTCACATATCTCTTGAAGAAAAATTCATTTGTATGGAGTGAAGAGGCTATCTTAGCATTCTCACTCTTAAAGGATGTCATGTATTCTACACCAGTATTGACAACAACCGATTTTGGTAAAACATTCATAGTTGAATGTGATGCATTAGGACAAGGAATTTGATAAATATTGATGCAAGAAGGGAGACGATTGGCTTTTGAAATTAAACGATTCAAGGGAAAATACTTGGTGAAATACACATGTGAAAAAGAAATGGCAACAATTTTACATGCAATGAAAAAATGATGATGATATCTCATTGGGAGACATTTTAAAGTCAAGACAGAATATGATAGCCTAAAGTAATTTTTGGAGAAAAGATTGTTATCATAAGAGCGAAAAAAGTGGGTAGCAAAAATGCAAGGGTTTGATTTTGAAATAATCTACAAAAAGGGGAAGGACAATGTGGTCGCAAATGCCCTTTCCAAAATAGAAGAATCCTCAAGTTTATATTCTATTACATCTTCCATTTATGTGTAGTTGGAAGAAACTTTCCATGAATGACAAAATGACATAGTACTAGAAAAAAAATACAATGTATAAAGGAAGTGATGTACTTATTGGTCGGCTAGGACCTTTAATTGTGATTGTACCCTTTGTCTCTTATATATACCAAGGAGACCTAGTCTTAGAGGTCATCTCATCTTGTACATTTGTTATATTTTAAAAGGAGGTTTCCCCCTCAAAGAGGCTTCTCATTCATTATTATCTCTCATTCTCAAGGTGTGAAGTTACTTATCTTTTTCTTTTTATAACATTTGGGTGTTTGGTGCTTAACATTTGGTATTAGAGCATACGATCCTACTCTTTCAAATGAATCATCTTGGTATTTCCACAATAAATTTTGTTTTGGAAGGTTTTCGATTGTTAAATTTTTGGGAGCTTGAGGAGACATAGATAAGTAATTGTGGTCAAAATTTTAGGTTTTGGTTCTCTATAATTTTGGAGATATAGGCTATGGAAATTAGAGGTTTGAGTAGTCATGAAATTAGTCTCAAATGAGTAATATTGGAATTTTTTCTATAATTTTTTCTACAATGTTTTATATAGTGATTTTTTTTTATCTTTCCAAAATAGAAAAAAGTACTGGTGAATTTTTTAGATTATGTTTCAATATACTTTTCAAGATAAATGTTGTGGAAGTGAGGGTCTTTTACTAGTAATAAAACTAGTCTCAAACATGTGTTCTAGGTAAAACAATCATATTTGATTCTAGAAATCTCCAAATTGAGTGCCACAAGTTGTATTGAACATATTATAGACCATAGTATTTTAGGTCAAAATTTCATAAGTAGATCTGAAAATTTGGACACATGGAAGTCAATACAAGTTCACTCTTCGAAAAGAACCAAAATCAACAAGTTTTGGGAAAGTTACCACAACTTTTTTTTTGGCACATCAAAATTTAGTCAAACCTATGGAATTGCATATATGACATATCAAGATACTGAAAAACAAATTTTAGACTCATAGGTGTATAAATTTTATAGTTATATCATGTGCAAGTTCAACTTGCAGAACAATTTCCAAATTAGGGTTTTAAAAATGTATGCTTAATAGGAACTTGCATACTTTTTTATTGTAAGATCCATTTGAGGTTATAAAAAATGTGTGGTAAAGCTAAAAATAAAGGATAACTCTAAGTAGATATTTTTTGTCTCACATGACAAGAGGTGGTGGAAAAAATTCTACACATGCTAAACCTATAGATAATTCATCCATGACTCTTGAAGAATGTGAAGACTTAGAGAACAAGGTATCCCAATTAAAGAACCAAATTAATGACATGAGTGATAATATGTTGAAAAAGGTTGATTTGACACATTCTCAAGAAATCATTAAAGTGCAAATTGAAGATAAAATGGAAAATTTGATGGATCAAAAGATGGAAATTGAAGATAAAATGGAAACGTTGATGGATCAAAAGATGGAAGTTGAAGATAAAATGGAAAAGTTGATGGATCAAAAGATGGAAGTTAAATATAAAATGGAAAAGTTGATGGATTAAAATATGGAATGATTAAAATAATCCATGGAAGCCATGCTCTTACATACCCTAGATGAGAGGTTCCATAAAAGTGATATAGTTACCTACGGAAATCATGAAAATAAGGAGAACAAAATTCTTGAACCTTGGTCACATATGGGGAATATTTTAACGCATTTGGAGATCATGAAGATTGAATCCTAGAATCATGATCATTCATCTATCTACGATTTTCATCAACGGGGGTTCAACTCGGGACCAAGGAACTACTTAATTACCAATATGGATATGTTTAATGGTAGTGATTCTAGAACATGGATATGACATATGGAACAATTCTTTGATCTACAACAAGTGCCAAATTTACAAAAGGTAACTCTTGTGTCCTTGTATTTAGAACTTGATCAATTTGTTTGGTGCCAATGGCTTTGTGAATGATGAATACCCCCACCCCCTTGCGATCTGGGCGACCTCCTGGTATAGGATCGATCAAAATTGGTAGCTGAATCAACTCACAAGATCTTGCTAAGCCCTTAGAACACTTTACATAGGTTGTGTGCCCTTTTTCCCAAATGCAAAAGCTTCAATTCAGGACCCTAAGGAACTAGCGAAGTCCTACAAGGAACCGTGGGATAAAAACTCCAACCTTCGAAGAATTCGGGACTTTGGATCTCTTGGGCTTTGAGAGTTTCAACAACACAATACTTTCTTTCTCCCGAATGCTGAATCGATGGAGCGTCAAACAATTACAAGGATCAACGGTCCACAACGCTCGTTGGAATCTATGGCGGGGAAATAATTTAGGAATTTGAGCTTCGACGATTATGCCTGCTTCAACACCGTATGAACTTGGAGAACTAAACTTTGAACCATATCGAACGATTAATAATGCTTCCACAGATCGATGACCTTTAACCACTTCACAGCTCAGGACTTCGAAACTTTTCGAAGTATTACTTCATTAATCTGCCAGAGTGTCGGACCGGTGAACACTTACAAACCAAAAATCAATGGATCACGCTTTCTCGCCAGCCAATGGTCATGATCCACTCTGGGACTTCGGGCTTCAGTAGTTTTGGATGTTTAATACACTCAATCCTCTGAAGCGTCGGACTGGTGAACTCGTGAAGGACTCTAATCAACGACTCCTCCACCTTGATGGATGGACGACCTGGATTTTATTCGGTCTTCGGGACTCTATTCAATACCTTCAACAACCTAACTTCAGCCTTATTCAACCACCTCTAAAATGACATAATTTACAAGTTTTATACATGAAGGGGCTTCTCGAGCCTTCTCTCCTGACTACCTACTGCTATCACATCGAATTCAAAATATCCTACTTCTAGGCTAGCTATGAATTCATGAGAATTTACAATATGGATAAGGATCGATGCTCAACATTTGTACAATCTCTATAAACATTAAAGAAATTACAATCTGCTATGATCTCCTGAAACGGCTTCAGCCTCCAAACATTAAAGATCATTTAGTACATCCTTTTTCATAAATTCAAATTCAAAAAGGCACTTCCTTCTGTGAGAATCCAAATCAGATTTCATGTACGTGTTGGATGATGCATTATCCTCCTGTCTGGCCTCCTTTTAATGTTGATGGAGATGCTCCTGCATCATACTCCTTAGGACAAAAGATTCATGGACTCTTGTCCATTAGTTCCTGCACTGTCTTTCCATGTCTCTGAATATCAGGTTCAGTTAGCCAACTGGAATCTTCGGTTGGGTGGTGTTTCCACTTCACTAGGTACTCAAAATAAGTTTTCCTCTTGGCTTTCTTACCAATCCTTTGATCTATAATTTTCTCCATTTGTGGATTTTTTGTTGTGGGCATCTGCTTCTCCCACTAGATCTCCTTTTGATCATCTAGATCTCCTGTATCATCCATCCTATAAGGGTACAAGTCTGCAACATTGAATATCAGTGATATTCCAACATCTTCAGGCAGATCAATCTCATAAGCGTTGGAAGCCAATTTTATGAGAATTATGCACGGTCCTATCTTTTTCATATTCAATTTGTTATATGTTCCTCTTGGAAACCTTTCCTTCCTCGAATGCGCTAGAACTTAATCTCCAACCTCGAAATGAACCTCTCTTCTCCTCTGATCAATTCGACTCTTCTATCTTTGGTTGCTATCATGTAGTTGTCCCTTTATCTATTCATCAAGTTTTTGCATCCCCATAGAAAAATCTTCTGCTACTATGCTCCATAATTCATCTTTTCCCAAATTCCTCAACTCTGAAATTCCTCTTAGATGCATTCCATTCACTATCTGAAATGGACTCTTTCCAATGCTTCTGTTATGTGAATCATTATAAGCAAAATATGCTTGAGGCAGAATTTGATCCCACTGACTAAGATGTTCAGTGACCAAACTCCTCAAAAAAATTCCTAAACTTTTGTTTACTACCTCAGTTTGTTCGTTTGTCTGAGGGTGATATGTTGAACTGAAGGACAAGTTTTTCCCCAGTTTCTTCCACAAAGTTCTCCAAAAGTTTCCCATGAATTTGGTATCTATGTTTGAGACTATGCTTCTAGGCAAGCCATGTAATCTCACAATCTCCTTGAAGAATAAATTTGCTATGTGAGTAGCATCACTGGTTTTCTGGCATGGTATAAAATGTTCCATCTTTGAAAATATGTCAACCATTACAAATATGGAATCACTCCCCCTATGGTTTCTTGGTAATCCCAACACAAAATCCATGCTTATGGCATCCCACGACCTATCAAGAATAGGTAATGGCTGATACAAACCAATGTTTTGTTGTTTTCCTTTAGCATACTGGAAAACTCTACATCTGTCCAAAAATTTATTTACATCAGACCTCATACATGACCAATGGTACGAAGAAATTAGTTGTTCATAAGTTTTATCATGGCCGAAGTTTCCATCCAATCCCCACTATGTTTTTATCTCAACAGATTGTCTCTGATTGAGCATTTCAGAATACACAATTGACTCCCTTTGAACAACAATCCATCTTGGATCAAATATTCCATCCACTAACTTTTTTCCCTTAGAAAAGGGTTTTCACATGCTTCATAAGCTTATTTGAAATCTATATCTCCTCGATACATCTCCTTAAGGTGTTCAAACCCTAATGTCTCAACTTGAAATTCCTGCATAATCAAACATCTCCTGCTCAAAGAATCAACAACTTTGTTAGCGCTACCACTAATTTGCTTAATAAAAAAAGTAAAATTCAGCATGAATTCTACAAATTTAGCATGTCTTTGGTTCAACTTCTCTAGTTTGGTTATGAACTATAAAGCCTGATTGTCACTGTACAAGACAAACTCCTTCGGAATAAGGTAATTCCTCTATTTTTTTTAGAGCTTGTATTACAACATAAAACTCTTTGTTATACGTTGAGTACTTCATCTTAGTGTCATTCAGTTTCTCACTGAAATATGCAACAGACCTATTGTCTTGGCTCAAGACTGCACCAACAACTATTGCACTTGCATCACACCTCACCTAAAATGTCTTCTTAAAATATGGCAGAACTAGAATCGGTTGTTCTGTGTTTTTCTCTTTCAACACTTTGAAGCCATTTTCAACTTCTGTTGTCCAATTAAAGGATCAATTCTTCTTATTTATAGTGTCTAATATGGGTGCACAAATGCCACTGGAATTCCTAATGAACTTCCTATAAAAACTGGCTAACCCATGAAAACTTATTACCTCAAACACGCTCCATGGAGAAGGCCATTCTTTGATTTCCCTCACCTTCTCTGGATCCATCTTCAACTCATTTGAAGAGATAAAAAAACCCAAGTATATGATTTTTGTATTCATGAAAGACATTTATTCTAATTTATCAACAGTTTCTCCTGCTAGAACCTCCTCAACACTAGTTTCAAGTGTCTCAAATGTTTTCCTTCATTCTTACTGAAAACTAAAATGTGATCCAAATACACAATTACAAACTTACCAATGAAATCCTTGAGTACTTCATTCATTAATCTCATGAATGTACTCGGGGCATTTTTTAATCCAAATGGCATAACAAGCCACTCATACAATCCTTCATTTGTCTTGAATGATGTCTTCCATTTATCTCCTTCTCTCACTATTATCTGATGATAGCCACTTTTCAAGTCTATCATGGAAAAATAATTTGCTCCACTTAAGCAATCCATCAAATCATCCATTCTGGATAAAGGGAATCTATACCTGATGGTGATCTTGTTGATAGCTCTTGAATCTGTGCACATTCTCCAACCTCCATATTTCTTTGGACTTAACACAGTTGGTATTGCACATGGACTCAAACTTTCCCTAACTAAACCTTTATCCAACAATTCTTGGACTTGATTCTTGACCTCTTCATTTTCTTGAGGTGTCAACCTGTATGCTTCTTTATTTGGAAGAATTTATCTCAGAATAAGGTCAATATGATGATTGATACTCCTGATGAGTGGTAAAGAGCGAGGTAACTCATCCACCACTATGTTAGCAAAAT
>ML801596.1:161793-179085 GCA_009831015.1 Picea engelmannii
TTAAGGGTTTCTAGAGTAAATATTGGCTCTATGTGTTTGTTGTGATTTCATGTGCCTATATAGTTGTGTTATTTTTCTCTTAGTTTAATAGTTTGATGGAAAACATCATAGAACATGGATATGCCAAATGGAGCAATTATTTGATCTGCACCAAGTGTCAACTTTAAAAAAGGTAACTCTTGCATCCTTGTATTTAGAACTTGATCAATTTTCCCAATCCCAATGGCTTGTGAATAAAAAAGGATTCTATGGTCTCTTGGTCCATATTTACGAATGAATTGATAGCACATTGTGCGGATATTAAGAGCAACATGTTCTTTAGTCAATTGATAAATCTCTAGAAAAGAGGTCTAATTAAAGAGCACATAATAAATTCAAAAGTTGAGTCTCATAGTAAAGAACACCCCAAAGGATAATGTGTTACATTTATTTATGGGAACTTTAAAGGAGAGCATTCAACATGAGGTGTGTTTCTTGGAACCTAAATCCTTGGAGCATGCTTTCAATGTGGTAAGGAAAGTTGAAAGTGAAAATATGGCTACTAGAAGGGTGGCCACTAACAACTATAAAGAACACCATGTTCTCTCTCCTCGCCTCACTCAACATTGAGGTTGACACCTCAATGGATGAAACAAGAGAAAAGGGACATGTTTCAATTGTGACAACAAGTACAATAAGAGGCATAAATGTGGTGAGAGGAAATTATTCTACATAGATTGTGAAGAGGAAGAAGATCAAGAACTGGAACCATCACAAGATATAGAATTGGAAGAGACTACCCCAACAATATATTGTCATGCATCGAATGGCATCAACACTCCTCAAACTCTAAATATAGAAGGATATATCGAAAAGAAAAAGGTAACAATGTTAATTGATTCTAGTAGTACCCATAACTTCATTAATTGCAAATTAGCCAAAATTCTCAATTGTTTTATATATCCAACATCGGAGTTTCAAGTAATGATTGCAGATGGAGGTGCCATAAATTGTTAATGGATGTTCCATAGTAGTAAGCTCAATATGGGGAAGTATTTATTCAATAATCTAATGATTGCAATCTAAATGGGTGGTATTGATGTTGTATTAGGTGTCTAATGGTTACAATCATTGGGAATAATGACTCTTAATTTCAAGAACTTTTCTGAGATTTTCCTCAGAAGGCAAGGAAATTGTACTTAGAGGTATCGAAGGGAAACCCTCTAAAGTGATAATCTCTAACAACATGACTAAATAGATAAACAGGGGACATCATGGTGTAAATGCACAATTGTGCTCACTAAATGTTCAAACATCTAGACCCTTTATTTGCATGGATCTTCAAACATTTATCAACTATTAAGGCCCGTAAGGCCCTCTATTAAGGCCCTAATACTCATTTATTATTATTTTATTAGTTATGGTTAGGTCAACTTAGTGGTAGGTTACATCATACTCACTTTATATCTCCTATTTATAATAAAGGAGATTTGTTTGTATAGGAATCTTATCTTGTGCATTGAATGTATTGTAAAATGAGGTTCCCCCTAGAAGTGGATTACTATTATTTGACTTTTTATTATTATTAAGACATGGAGTTACTTCTTCCTTATATTCTTATGTTGTTTTTATATTTTGGTTCATAACCTTTGGAATCAAAGCCTACGATCCTAGGGTTTTGCTCCTTCAAACAATTCATCTTGGAAGTTTCACTATAAAAATTTTTTTTAAGAAGTTTTAGATTGTGAAATTTTCGAGATCCTAACGAGAAATAGTGAATTAATTGTGGTAAAAATTTCAATTTTTTTTTTAAATTTCACTTTCTTAGACATATCATGTGGAAGTTAGGGTTTTTTACTGGTCATGAAATTAGTCTAAAACGAGTCATCTTGGAATTTTCGCTATAATTTTTTTTTGGTGAAATTTCAAACTGTGAAATTTTTTGGAGTCTGAGGAGGTATATCCAATCATTTGTCGTAGAAATTTTGGTTTTTTATACACTTTAATATTGGAAATATAGACTGTGAAAATTAAGGTTATTTGACTACTTCTAAAACTAGTCTCAAACAAGTGTTCTTGGTAGAAGTGTCATATCTGAAGCTTGCAAAGTCCAAATTGAGTGTCATTGGTTCCTTTGGAAATAATACATACCATATTATTTTAGGTAAAAATTTCAAAATCATATATGAAATATTGGACACATGGTATTCCATACAATTTCACCATCTATAAAGGGTCAATAATCAACATGACAGATATGTGGAATTACAAAGAATACATATAAGAGTAATATAAGAAAAAAAATTAGGCTTAGAAGGGATTAAATTTTAGAGATACATTAATACAAGAGTTGGCCAGAAAAATAGTCTCAAAATTAGGGTTAGGGTTTTAAAGGTATGTAACTTACAATATGAATAACTTTTGATTGGAAGATATGTTTCTGTTGATTCAAATTTTTTGCTAAAGAGCAAAAATAGTAGCACTATTATTGTTATCCACATGGATAAGGGTGTTCCAAAAATTATGTCACCAATTAAACCTCCATAAATCTCATCCATGAATCATAAAGAAAATGAAGAGATGCATAACGTGTTATCCAAATTAGAGGACCAACTTAATGAATTGAGTGCTAGGTCAATAAAAAATAATGATTTGGTAAACATACAAAGACAAATACAACAGATGGAAAATAATATAAATGAAAATAAGGAAAATATGGAAAATAATATGGATGAAAAAATGGAACAAATGGAAAATAAAATGGATGAAAATATGGAACATGTGGAAAATAAGATGGATAAAAATAGGGAACATATGGAAAAAAAGATGGAACATAATTTGGTGGCCAAGATCATCTAAACCCTAGATGGGAGGCTTCCTTAAAGCGGCATTGTAACTGAAGAGACTCGTGAAAATAAAGGTAGTATTCGTACTAAACAAACTTCCAATAATAAGCATTTTCAGGTGGATTTAACTCTAATAATGGAGTTAATTATATATGGATTCCTAAGGGTGTTAACTTTCCCAAGGTTGAATTAAAGAAGTTTGATGGAACAAAAGTATTTACATAGGTGAATCAAGTAGAGAAATACTTTTAATTTCATAATATTATGGATGATAAGCAAATGATTTCCTTAGCAACCTTGTACTTTGAGACAAAAACCTATCAATGATAGCAATGGGTAGTTAAAAGGAAGCTCCATTCTTATCATTATACTTGGATTTTATTTACAAGAGACTTAGAAACACAATATGGAAAAGTTTGGGAACAATACTACTTTAGTCAATCGACAAGAATCAATCACTTAGGTGATATTGAAGATTATAATTCATAATTTCAAATGTTGGCCACAAAGATGGATAACATAAGCGATGGACATCTATTGGAAGCTTACATGGGTGGATTAAAATAAGACATTAAACATGAGCTTTTCTTAAAACATCCTGAAATATTATGGAGGCTATGCAATTTGATAATCATATTCAAGCCAAGAATAAGGCTACACACAAGTCTACCACTGGAACATATGCATGAAGTAAAGATCAATTTGGGGCTCATAGGGAAACCCTACCTCAACCTACTCGAATATCACAGAATGAAATAGAGGAAAGAAGAGCAAAAGGACTATGCTTTGGTTGTAACAGTAAATGGTCAAAAGTGTAGATTTTAACCTTAAACAATTAATTATTGCAAATGTAATCTTAATAAAAAAGAAAAGATATTAAGAACCATGATCTCTTTACATTCTTACATATTAAACCTCTACAATATTGTCTCGACATATTTCCTCTTATTTAACCAGATTTTCTTGTTTGCTTGATCTATTTTATTTTTCATGCCCAAAATGAAATTTTCCACACCAAGATCCTTCATGTCAAATTTAGAGGACAATTGAGTTTTCACATCCTGGATAATCTCCTTGTCATTTCCTATCTGCAACACATCATCCACATACAAAGACCAAATAAATAATACGATCACCAACTAATTTGAAATACACGCGGTGATCTTCTCTACTCCTTGTGAAGCCAAGTACCAATATATATGTATCAATTTTTTGATACCACATCCTTAGTGATTGATTTAACCCATACATGGACCTTTTCATCCTGCATACCAACTGTTTCTTTCCCTTCACTACAAATCTTTATTGCTACTTCATGTAGATTCGTTCTTCCAGATCCCCATGTAGGAATATTGTCTTCACATCCATCTATTCTACTTCAAAATCAAAATCAACAACAACATATAAAAGAAATATAATAGAATTTAACTTGGAAACATGAGAAAAAAGTTAACCAAAGTCAATTCCCTCTACCTGAAAATAACCTTTTGCTACTAACCGAGATTTATATTTCTCCACTTTTCCTTTTGCATTCAACTTCTTCTTAAACACCCATTTGCTTCAAATGGGATTTCTTCCAGTCAACAACTCCACTAGATCACAAGCTTGATTCTTGTCCAAGGCTGTCATTTATTCAACCATGACCTTTTTCCAGAGTTTTCCATCCTATGAATCCACTGCCTCCCTAACAGTTCTAGGATCATCATTAGTAATAAACAAAGAAAACTTTGAACAGAAATTAGGTGGAGTATACATTTCTGGTGGCCTTCTTTCCTAAACCGGTCTTCTCAACACTGGAGTATGAGGGTCTTGTTCTTTTGATTCAAGTTCTTTTGTAGAGTTTGATTCATTATCCTTAAATTCAAACTATGTTTTCTATGGTTCTTCCTCCCTAGGTTGAAAACATCTTTGATTTCTCTAAATACCACATCTCAATTATACACTACCTTCTTAATTTATGGATTCCAAAGCTTATAACCTTTCAAACCATATTTATAGCCAATAAAGATATAATTTTCATCATGTTTATCTAGCTCATTCATGTTTTCCTTTATAACGTGAACATAGGCATCACGACCAAATACCATGAGATGTGTAAGAGAGGATTTCTTACCAGTCCATACCTCATTTGGAGTCTTTTCATCCAATGTTGATGAGGGTGATCGATTGACTCAGTAACTTGCAATACCCACTACCTTTTTCCATAATTCTTGTCCTTACTTGACACCATTGAGTGTGCTCATTGTTTTTTTCTATTAGCATCATGTTCATCCTTTCTGCAACTCCATTATGCTAAGGTGTGTATGGAGTAGTCTTCTACCTTTCTATACCACACTTCTTACATAATTCCTCGAATTCATTTCTGCATAATTCTCCACCATTATCCATCCTCGACATATTAATTATATTCTCTATATGATTCTCCACAAGAGCCTTAAACTATTTAAAATTTTCATAGAATTTAGATTTCTTTCTAAGGAAACAAATCCATTTTTTCCTCGAGAAGTCATCTATAAATGGAACATAGTACAAAAATTTACCTAGTGATGGAACCAACACAGGTCCAAACACATCGTTGTGCACCAACTGTAAAATTTCATCTGCCCTCATGGCACAAGAGGAGAAACTTACACAATTATGCTTCCCATATAAGTAATGTTCACAGAAATCAAAATCCAGAGAGAAATTGGTCATACCTTTAACCATACCTTTACCATGTAGTACTCAAAGGCCCTTCTCTTCGATAGGCCCCAGTCTTTGATGCCACAACATAGTCTTTTTTCTAGAGACTATAGGAGTTTTTTCTTCTTCGGCTTCAATCTCAAGAATAATGGAATTGTTGCACCTGTCACTAATATTGATTCCCAATAGCTTATACAGAGTTCCAATCTAAACTCGCTTCAAAAACACCATTTCTCCTTGAACCATCCTATAGGTTTCTTTCTCAAACACTGTTTTTACCCCTGCATCATCCATTTTGTTTTCAGAAATAAAATTTTGGCCAATCTTGGGATGTGAAAAACAATAGGGAGTATTCTAATCCTCCCATCCATGAGCTTCAATTTGAATTTTTCTCATCTTATGATTTTAATTGTTGAGTCATCACCTAGGAGAGGAATCATATGAAAGGATTCCCCTCGGTTGACCAACTATGCCTCATGATCTACATGTGTTCTTGAAGAAGCCAAGTACACATCTCATCCTTCATTTGCAGATGTTTTTGCATCTGTGGAAGGGGTATCATCAGATCCCTTCCCTTCTCAACACTTTTAGATCTACATTGTTTCATGTAGTATCATTACTTTTCACATCTCCAACATACCTTTACAAATTTTCCGAGAGATTTAGATAGTCACCAAGATTTAGATCTCCCACTTGAGGACTTAGATCTATTTCTTTACTATGAGCGTCTTCTTGCAAACAAGGCATTTTTGCTCCGGATTTCCATGTTTTTTCGCCTCATCTCCTCTGACAACAAGGATGATACCACATCATCAAAACTTAAAGTAGTTTCATTACTACCTATGGCCACAACCAAACTATCCCACGAGTCCGGTGAAGAGCACAGTAAACTAATAAACTTTTCTTCATCATAAATCCTAATATCAATAGATAATAGATGACTTATTATATTATTGAAGGAGTTCAGATGCTCTGTCACTGAATCTCCATCTTTCATCCTCATGTTGTACAACTTCTTCCACAAGAAAATATTGTTCACCGGGGACTTAGACTGATACAAAGCCCCTAACTCTTTCCATAAAACAATGGTTGTTGCTTCTCCTGACACATTCAGTAATATTGAATCTGAGAAACACAATCAGATTGTGCTCTTTTCCTTCTAATCCAAATTTTCCCAGTCTTCTACTAATGTTCCTAAAGGTGCAATGCATGGATCCACAACGATCCATTGATCTTTTTCCACCAATAGATCTTCCATCTTTAGTTTCCACGACTCAAAACTTTTCCCATTAATTTTTTTTTTATCTATATCTTTGAACTTCTCACCATTTATTTTCACCACAAGAATTGATACCGCAGAGCTCCCACTATAACAAGGTTTATCACAAACCTGGGCCAAACACTTAGCCACAAAGGAGTCCCCTTGAAGCCAATAACTTCTTTAATACCAAATGTATATTTTAACCTTGTAAAATTAATTATTTCAAATGGATCCTTAATAAAAATGGAAAAGATACAAATTTCACACACACATTACACAGAGATTTTACCCTGGAAATCCAAACTGAGAAAACCAACAACATATTTAGAGTCACGTCTCTAATTCTTATTCATCATCAATCTTCATTGTTTACAATGCAATATATATAGGATCCCATGGCACCGAAAACCCCTAATCCATTGACCTAGATTATTCAACAACCCTGATTCCTTAATCGAAACTAGAAAACCATTGGTGAAAACCATGTGTCGAAAAAACACTAAAAATGGATGCATAAAATCACCAATTATTATTATTTATTCATTTTCAGGGGCTCCACCCCCCTGTGACCCCCTCGTGCGCTTAGCGCAACACAAACACTAGGTTTGGTTGTGCAAAGAATATAACACATACCCAACAAAAAGGGAATAAATGCCAAGGAATAAAATTGTTCACCTTGGAGAATAATGATGAATAGGAAATGGAGACATCTACACAAATGAAGGATAAAATTTGTGAACTTCAAAGAGAAAGAAAAATATGTAGAGATTATGCACAACATTGACATGTGTGAAATATATGTCCATGCGTTGGTAGGTTTGTTAGCCCCTCAAACCCTTAAGATTGCAAGATATATTGAGAAGCAAAATGTCATAATGCTTATTGACTCAAGTAGTACCCATAACTTCATTGATAAAATATTAGCATAGCACCTTAGTTGTTTTGTGCATCCATTGACAAATTTGCAAGTTTTGGTTTCTAATGGGGAGAGTATAAACTTAGTATGGGAGAATATAACTTAGAAATCCCAATGTATGACATTCACATTGGAGAAGTAGATGTTGTTCTGGGGATTCAATGGTTGAGAACATTAGGTATAGTTTCTACAAACTATAAGGAATTATTCATGAGATTTAAATTGGAAAGAATTCAATATGAACTCAAAGAGTTAAAATATGCACCTTCTTAGGTCATCAACTCTCATAGAATGAAAAAGATCCTAGAAAAGGGTAGTAGAAGAGTTGTGGTTAGAATTTATTCTATGGAAGTAAAGCAGAAAGAGGAAAATATTCCAAAGGAATTAAAATGCACCTTGGAAAAGCACCATAGGGCTTTCCAAGAAATCTGTAAAGGGATACCTCCATCTAGAGATCATGAACATCAAATTGAACTAATAGTTGGAAGTACTCCTCCTAATAAAAGCCCTTATAGATATCCTCATTAGAAAAAGGGGGAGATTGAGAAAATGGTACAAGACATGTTGGATTTAGGTATTATTTATCCAAGAAAGAATTCATTTTTAGCTCCAGTAGTGATGGCAAGAAAAAAAATGTAATGCTTGGAGGATGTTTATTGATCCATCAAGGATAAATTCCCTATTCCAAATATTGATGAGCTATTATATGATCTTCATGGAGTAGCTTATTTTACAAAGTTAGTTCTTAAATCAAGATACCAAGAGATCAAATTAAGAAAATAAGACATTCCCAAAACAACTTTTAGAACACATGAAGGACGCTCTGAGTTCTTGGTCATTCATTTTGGGTTGATTAATGCTCATTCTACTTTTCAAAGCCTTATGAAAAAAAAAATTGACCCCAACTTAAAAAGTTTGTGTTGGTTTTCTTTGATGATATACTTATCTATAGAAAATCATGGGAAGACCACATTAAACATGTGGGTAAAGTCCTGCAAATTCTCGAGAACAATCAATTGTATGTAAAAAGATACAAATGTGCCTTTAGGAAACAAGAATTAGAGGATTTGGGTCATACTGTTTCAAGGGAAGGGGTTAATGTGGACTCTCAAAATATCCAAGCTCTTAACACATGCACTATTCCTAAAAACATCAAGATTCTTAGAGGATTTGTGGGTCTTATAGGATATTATCGAAAATTTGTTAAGAATTATGCATGCATTGTAGGCCCACTCACATATCTCTTGAAGAAAAATTCATTTGTATGGAGTGAAGAGGCTATCTTAGCATTCTCACTCTTAAAGGATGTCATGTATTCTACACCAGTATTGACAACAACCGATTTTGGTAAAACATTCATAGTTGAATGTGATGCATTAGGACAAGGAATTTGATAAATATTGATGCAAGAAGGGAGACGATTGGCTTTTGAAATTAAACGATTCAAGGGAAAATACTTGGTGAAATACACATGTGAAAAAGAAATGGCAACAATTTTACATGCAATGAAAAAATGATGATGATATCTCATTGGGAGACATTTTAAAGTCAAGACAGAATATGATAGCCTAAAGTAATTTTTGGAGAAAAGATTGTTATCATAAGAGCGAAAAAAGTGGGTAGCAAAAATGCAAGGGTTTGATTTTGAAATAATCTACAAAAAGGGGAAGGACAATGTGGTCGCAAATGCCCTTTCCAAAATAGAAGAATCCTCAAGTTTATATTCTATTACATCTTCCATTTATGTGTAGTTGGAAGAAACTTTCCATGAATGACAAAATGACATAGTACTAGAAAAAAAATACAATGTATAAAGGAAGTGATGTACTTATTGGTCGGCTAGGACCTTTAATTGTGATTGTACCCTTTGTCTCTTATATATACCAAGGAGACCTAGTCTTAGAGGTCATCTCATCTTGTACATTTGTTATATTTTAAAAGGAGGTTTCCCCCTCAAAGAGGCTTCTCATTCATTATTATCTCTCATTCTCAAGGTGTGAAGTTACTTATCTTTTTCTTTTTATAACATTTGGGTGTTTGGTGCTTAACATTTGGTATTAGAGCATACGATCCTACTCTTTCAAATGAATCATCTTGGTATTTCCACAATAAATTTTGTTTTGGAAGGTTTTCGATTGTTAAATTTTTGGGAGCTTGAGGAGACATAGATAAGTAATTGTGGTCAAAATTTTAGGTTTTGGTTCTCTATAATTTTGGAGATATAGGCTATGGAAATTAGAGGTTTGAGTAGTCATGAAATTAGTCTCAAATGAGTAATATTGGAATTTTTTCTATAATTTTTTCTACAATGTTTTATATAGTGATTTTTTTTTATCTTTCCAAAATAGAAAAAAGTACTGGTGAATTTTTTAGATTATGTTTCAATATACTTTTCAAGATAAATGTTGTGGAAGTGAGGGTCTTTTACTAGTAATAAAACTAGTCTCAAACATGTGTTCTAGGTAAAACAATCATATTTGATTCTAGAAATCTCCAAATTGAGTGCCACAAGTTGTATTGAACATATTATAGACCATAGTATTTTAGGTCAAAATTTCATAAGTAGATCTGAAAATTTGGACACATGGAAGTCAATACAAGTTCACTCTTCGAAAAGAACCAAAATCAACAAGTTTTGGGAAAGTTACCACAACTTTTTTTTTGGCACATCAAAATTTAGTCAAACCTATGGAATTGCATATATGACATATCAAGATACTGAAAAACAAATTTTAGACTCATAGGTGTATAAATTTTATAGTTATATCATGTGCAAGTTCAACTTGCAGAACAATTTCCAAATTAGGGTTTTAAAAATGTATGCTTAATAGGAACTTGCATACTTTTTTATTGTAAGATCCATTTGAGGTTATAAAAAATGTGTGGTAAAGCTAAAAATAAAGGATAACTCTAAGTAGATATTTTTTGTCTCACATGACAAGAGGTGGTGGAAAAAATTCTACACATGCTAAACCTATAGATAATTCATCCATGACTCTTGAAGAATGTGAAGACTTAGAGAACAAGGTATCCCAATTAAAGAACCAAATTAATGACATGAGTGATAATATGTTGAAAAAGGTTGATTTGACACATTCTCAAGAAATCATTAAAGTGCAAATTGAAGATAAAATGGAAAATTTGATGGATCAAAAGATGGAAATTGAAGATAAAATGGAAACGTTGATGGATCAAAAGATGGAAGTTGAAGATAAAATGGAAAAGTTGATGGATCAAAAGATGGAAGTTAAATATAAAATGGAAAAGTTGATGGATTAAAATATGGAATGATTAAAATAATCCATGGAAGCCATGCTCTTACATACCCTAGATGAGAGGTTCCATAAAAGTGATATAGTTACCTACGGAAATCATGAAAATAAGGAGAACAAAATTCTTGAACCTTGGTCACATATGGGGAATATTTTAACGCATTTGGAGATCATGAAGATTGAATCCTAGAATCATGATCATTCATCTATCTACGATTTTCATCAACGGGGGTTCAACTCGGGACCAAGGAACTACTTAATTACCAATATGGATATGTTTAATGGTAGTGATTCTAGAACATGGATATGACATATGGAACAATTCTTTGATCTACAACAAGTGCCAAATTTACAAAAGGTAACTCTTGTGTCCTTGTATTTAGAACTTGATCAATTTGTTTGGTGCCAATGGCTTTGTGAATGATGAATACCCCCACCCCCTTGCGATCTGGGCGACCTCCTGGTATAGGATCGATCAAAATTGGTAGCTGAATCAACTCACAAGATCTTGCTAAGCCCTTAGAACACTTTACATAGGTTGTGTGCCCTTTTTCCCAAATGCAAAAGCTTCAATTCAGGACCCTAAGGAACTAGCGAAGTCCTACAAGGAACCGTGGGATAAAAACTCCAACCTTCGAAGAATTCGGGACTTTGGATCTCTTGGGCTTTGAGAGTTTCAACAACACAATACTTTCTTTCTCCCGAATGCTGAATCGATGGAGCGTCAAACAATTACAAGGATCAACGGTCCACAACGCTCGTTGGAATCTATGGCGGGGAAATAATTTAGGAATTTGAGCTTCGACGATTATGCCTGCTTCAACACCGTATGAACTTGGAGAACTAAACTTTGAACCATATCGAACGATTAATAATGCTTCCACAGATCGATGACCTTTAACCACTTCACAGCTCAGGACTTCGAAACTTTTCGAAGTATTACTTCATTAATCTGCCAGAGTGTCGGACCGGTGAACACTTACAAACCAAAAATCAATGGATCACGCTTTCTCGCCAGCCAATGGTCATGATCCACTCTGGGACTTCGGGCTTCAGTAGTTTTGGATGTTTAATACACTCAATCCTCTGAAGCGTCGGACTGGTGAACTCGTGAAGGACTCTAATCAACGACTCCTCCACCTTGATGGATGGACGACCTGGATTTTATTCGGTCTTCGGGACTCTATTCAATACCTTCAACAACCTAACTTCAGCCTTATTCAACCACCTCTAAAATGACATAATTTACAAGTTTTATACATGAAGGGGCTTCTCGAGCCTTCTCTCCTGACTACCTACTGCTATCACATCGAATTCAAAATATCCTACTTCTAGGCTAGCTATGAATTCATGAGAATTTACAATATGGATAAGGATCGATGCTCAACATTTGTACAATCTCTATAAACATTAAAGAAATTACAATCTGCTATGATCTCCTGAAACGGCTTCAGCCTCCAAACATTAAAGATCATTTAGTACATCCTTTTTCATAAATTCAAATTCAAAAAGGCACTTCCTTCTGTGAGAATCCAAATCAGATTTCATGTACGTGTTGGATGATGCATTATCCTCCTGTCTGGCCTCCTTTTAATGTTGATGGAGATGCTCCTGCATCATACTCCTTAGGACAAAAGATTCATGGACTCTTGTCCATTAGTTCCTGCACTGTCTTTCCATGTCTCTGAATATCAGGTTCAGTTAGCCAACTGGAATCTTCGGTTGGGTGGTGTTTCCACTTCACTAGGTACTCAAAATAAGTTTTCCTCTTGGCTTTCTTACCAATCCTTTGATCTATAATTTTCTCCATTTGTGGATTTTTTGTTGTGGGCATCTGCTTCTCCCACTAGATCTCCTTTTGATCATCTAGATCTCCTGTATCATCCATCCTATAAGGGTACAAGTCTGCAACATTGAATATCAGTGATATTCCAACATCTTCAGGCAGATCAATCTCATAAGCGTTGGAAGCCAATTTTATGAGAATTATGCACGGTCCTATCTTTTTCATATTCAATTTGTTATATGTTCCTCTTGGAAACCTTTCCTTCCTCGAATGCGCTAGAACTTAATCTCCAACCTCGAAATGAACCTCTCTTCTCCTCTGATCAATTCGACTCTTCTATCTTTGGTTGCTATCATGTAGTTGTCCCTTTATCTATTCATCAAGTTTTTGCATCCCCATAGAAAAATCTTCTGCTACTATGCTCCATAATTCATCTTTTCCCAAATTCCTCAACTCTGAAATTCCTCTTAGATGCATTCCATTCACTATCTGAAATGGACTCTTTCCAATGCTTCTGTTATGTGAATCATTATAAGCAAAATATGCTTGAGGCAGAATTTGATCCCACTGACTAAGATGTTCAGTGACCAAACTCCTCAAAAAAATTCCTAAACTTTTGTTTACTACCTCAGTTTGTTCGTTTGTCTGAGGGTGATATGTTGAACTGAAGGACAAGTTTTTCCCCAGTTTCTTCCACAAAGTTCTCCAAAAGTTTCCCATGAATTTGGTATCTATGTTTGAGACTATGCTTCTAGGCAAGCCATGTAATCTCACAATCTCCTTGAAGAATAAATTTGCTATGTGAGTAGCATCACTGGTTTTCTGGCATGGTATAAAATGTTCCATCTTTGAAAATATGTCAACCATTACAAATATGGAATCACTCCCCCTATGGTTTCTTGGTAATCCCAACACAAAATCCATGCTTATGGCATCCCACGACCTATCAAGAATAGGTAATGGCTGATACAAACCAATGTTTTGTTGTTTTCCTTTAGCATACTGGAAAACTCTACATCTGTCCAAAAATTTATTTACATCAGACCTCATACATGACCAATGGTACGAAGAAATTAGTTGTTCATAAGTTTTATCATGGCCGAAGTTTCCATCCAATCCCCACTATGTTTTTATCTCAACAGATTGTCTCTGATTGAGCATTTCAGAATACACAATTGACTCCCTTTGAACAACAATCCATCTTGGATCAAATATTCCATCCACTAACTTTTTTCCCTTAGAAAAGGGTTTTCACATGCTTCATAAGCTTATTTGAAATCTATATCTCCTCGATACATCTCCTTAAGGTGTTCAAACCCTAATGTCTCAACTTGAAATTCCTGCATAATCAAACATCTCCTGCTCAAAGAATCAACAACTTTGTTAGCGCTACCACTAATTTGCTTAATAAAAAAAGTAAAATTCAGCATGAATTCTACAAATTTAGCATGTCTTTGGTTCAACTTCTCTAGTTTGGTTATGAACTATAAAGCCTGATTGTCACTGTACAAGACAAACTCCTTCGGAATAAGGTAATTCCTCTATTTTTTTTAGAGCTTGTATTACAACATAAAACTCTTTGTTATACGTTGAGTACTTCATCTTAGTGTCATTCAGTTTCTCACTGAAATATGCAACAGACCTATTGTCTTGGCTCAAGACTGCACCAACAACTATTGCACTTGCATCACACCTCACCTAAAATGTCTTCTTAAAATATGGCAGAACTAGAATCGGTTGTTCTGTGTTTTTCTCTTTCAACACTTTGAAGCCATTTTCAACTTCTGTTGTCCAATTAAAGGATCAATTCTTCTTATTTATAGTGTCTAATATGGGTGCACAAATGCCACTGGAATTCCTAATGAACTTCCTATAAAAACTGGCTAACCCATGAAAACTTATTACCTCAAACACGCTCCATGGAGAAGGCCATTCTTTGATTTCCCTCACCTTCTCTGGATCCATCTTCAACTCATTTGAAGAGATAAAAAAACCCAAGTATATGATTTTTGTATTCATGAAAGACATTTATTCTAATTTATCAACAGTTTCTCCTGCTAGAACCTCCTCAACACTAGTTTCAAGTGTCTCAAATGTTTTCCTTCATTCTTACTGAAAACTAAAATGTGATCCAAATACACAATTACAAACTTACCAATGAAATCCTTGAGTACTTCATTCATTAATCTCATGAATGTACTCGGGGCATTTTTTAATCCAAATGGCATAACAAGCCACTCATACAATCCTTCATTTGTCTTGAATGATGTCTTCCATTTATCTCCTTCTCTCACTATTATCTGATGATAGCCACTTTTCAAGTCTATCATGGAAAAATAATTTGCTCCACTTAAGCAATCCATCAAATCATCCATTCTGGATAAAGGGAATCTATACCTGATGGTGATCTTGTTGATAGCTCTTGAATCTGTGCACATTCTCCAACCTCCATATTTCTTTGGACTTAACACAGTTGGTATTGCACATGGACTCAAACTTTCCCTAACTAAACCTTTATCCAACAATTCTTGGACTTGATTCTTGACCTCTTCATTTTCTTGAGGTGTCAACCTGTATGCTTCTTTATTTGGAAGAATTTATCTCAGAATAAGGTCAATATGATGATTGATACTCCTGATGAGTGGTAAAGAGCGAGGTAACTCATCCACCACTATGTTAGCAAAATTATCCAACAACTCCTGAATTTCTATAGGCATTTCATCCATGGAAGTTCTTGTAAGGATGACTCTGGGTTTTCTTACCACAACAAACTGCATTTGGTGTTCCTTCTTGAATTCATTCAAGAGTTCCTTCCCACTCATGACAAGTATGTTAGGACTAGCTTCTTCCTTCACTCCCTTATCTTCTATTGGTAGTAACATATGCTTACAACCATTCTTCTCAAGGGTGTAAGTATTTTTTCTCCCATCATGTATGAAATGTTTGTCATATTTCCATGATATTCCCAACAAAACATGGAAAACATCCATAGGTATGACATCACATAGAATCTCATCTCTATAACCACCTATTTTAAATTCAACATTGGATTGTTGACTCACCATGACTTGGTGTTCTTTCTTAAACCATGATACCTTGTATGGGTTCGGGTGTGAAGTTGTCTCTAGCTCCAACTTGTCCACCATTTATATGGATACCAGATTATTCGTACTCCCACTGTCTATGATTACTTTGCATACCATGTCCTTGGTCTTGCAAGTAGTCTTGAACAAACTGTTCCTATGGATTGGTTCCTTTGCCTATTTCTCTAGTTTCAAGAGAAACTTCCTCATCATGAGGGATCTCCCATCTTCTGTTGTTTCTTCCTCCACATCCCTCTTCTATGCTTCATAAATGTGAGCTTTTCCTCATTTGTCTTTCTTCTTCTTAGGACATTCCCAAGACATATGTCATGTCTTTCCATAGGCATAGCATTTCACTTCTCCTACTCTGCATCTTCCTCTTCCTCGAGAAAAAAAGTTTCTTCCACCATATTGTCCACTTTGGGAACTTCCTCCTCTCTCTTTCTGACTGTAATACTTTCTAGTCTTAGCTTTGGGATTCTGGAATTTCTCTCGGACAATTCCTCTGCCTCTGTTTGGAGTATTTCCTCTGTTTCGTTGACTTTGATTTCTGGCCAATTTTTCCTCCGCTTTTAGTGCCACCTGATAAGCGTCTTCTATAGTCCTCATTGTCATCATGTTGATTTCATCCTAAATTTCATATCTCGGGCCATTGATATACCTAGAAACTTGTTCTTCATCATTCCCCCTATGTCTTGGTTTGATGTTCGACCTGTAAAACTCTTCAGTGTACTAACACCTTCTGTCTTAGGTTCTGTAATTTCCTAAACATATTCTTCTGATAGTCCTTGGATATGACTTTATCCTTTAATTTAGCTACCATTCTATCCCAACTTTTGATTTTTTGCTTACCTTTGCATCTCCTGTCAACCTGCAATTCGTCCCACCAGAGCACTACATTTCCCTTCAATCTGGTAACAACATGCTTCACCTTATTTTCATCATCGAGATCCTCGTAATTGAAGTACTTTTCTACAACACTTATCCAATCTAGCAACTCCTCAACATCTAAGTTGCCTTCATACATTGGGAATTATATTTTTTCTCTAGCCCCCATTTTGACAACAACTCTCAATAGTCATTCTTCTGCAGCTTGTTCTCCTACTGCTTCTTCTGCTTCAACATATTCACTCTCAGCTTCACTAATGTCACCAACATCAGGTGCTCTTCTCTGTGTTGTATCCATGGCATCTAATCTTTCACAGAGTTGTCTCATTTCTTCTCCCATGGTTGCATTTTCCACTACTCTCTTTATGTGCCTCCTAGGTGGCATGATTTTGGATTTTGTTTTTTTGATAGAGCTAAATTTGGGCTCTGCTACCACTTGATGTAGACCCCCATGTTAAGAACCAAAAATCAATATAGCATAGAAAAACCTCAGGAAAAGTACTGAACGCCTTGAAAAATAGATAATTTTAGATAATAAGCCTCTTCGAGGGGGCAACCTCCTTTTACCCCACTTAAATG
>ML801596.1:190581-217047 GCA_009831015.1 Picea engelmannii
TCTACAACCATCTCATGTTCATGCTTAATATCAATTGCTTTACTTGGCACAATTATAGGTGTGTTGCTTGCACAAGTTTCCTTCCTTAATTGTTCCATTGTTTGAAGAGATTGATTTGCTTTTAAGTGATGAGCATGTACAACGTATTCATTTCCTTCTTTAGTAAAGTGATATTGATTATGTTCCCTGTAGAAGATTGTTTAGCGATCATACAAATAAGGGTTTTCTAAGACCATTCCACATTCATTGAGTGGCACCACATCACACGTTACCTCATCCACAAACTTTGATGAAATTGCAAACTTTAAAGTGCATTGCTTTGTTATGTGCAATTTATGATTGTTTCTTATCCATTTAAGTGAGTAAGGTTTATGATGCATCTTAGTGTTTAATCCCAATTGTTTAACCACTTCCTCTAAAATCAAGTTAGATTGAGATCCACTATCTATCAATATATCGATCTTAGTATGTTTCATTATCACCCTTACATGAAACAAATTACTTCTAGAATCATATCCATCACCAATTTTACCTATCAAACCAACTGTTGTGATCTTAGTCTCATCACCAGAATCATATCCCAAGTTTGTTGGTCGTGTTGTTGTTGCAAATGTTTGCCTCCCTTTCCTTTCTTTGAGCCATTTTGGTCTCTGCTCTAGGTGCAATTTGCAGCAATGGTAATCATTGTGCCCTTCTTTATTGCAATGCTTGCAAGAGATCTTCTCTTCCTTTCTTGTCGTTGAATTTTCTTTCTTTCCATTCCCCTTTCTTTTGTCCTCTTTCCTTGAAAATGATTCCCATGATACACCAACTTGTGTTTTCCTTGCTTCAATGTATGTTGCTTGAACAAAAACCTCATCAAGATTAGTAGGTCCAAACATAAATATAGTGTTACGAATATGTGCAGGTAAGACTCCTACATACTTCATAAGAGTTTATTGGGTATGTAATGGAATATTTAACATTAATTCCATCTTACGAAATTCATCTGTGTATTCTTGCACCGTTTTTCCTTTTCTTAGTTTAAGACTTTGCCATTCAATTAAAGCTTTCTCCTTATAACCGAAAGGATAAAATTTCTTCCTAAGTGCAAAAACAATTTTTTTCCATGATGGAAATACATTACCAACTTGTTGCGTGCCATTTTGCAACTTACTCTGCCACCAGATGAGTGTTGTGCCTACAAGACGAAGCGATTCCAACTTGATTTGAGTTGCCTCATCCTTGATTTGTTGCACACTGCAATAAACTTCCTTCTGTCTGACCCAGTTATCAAGCCTCTAAACATTGAATTCACCATCATACATAGGCAATTCAAATTTCACATCAAGCTTAAGTAAAGGAATATCATGTTTATGTTTATGGGAATGTTTTCTTGCGGTGGATTTTGAACTTCTACTTGAAGAGGAAGAAGATGATGGAGAAGAAGGTGGTGAAGGAGGAGTTTTAGGAGGATCCTCTCCTTCTTTACTTTTGTATTGTTTGGAATATTCCCCTTGGAAATGCCTATTCTGTTCCAAGTAATCCTCATATAATGCCTTTACCATCTCAGACATGGTGAATAAAGTCTTTTGCAACTATATCTCGTTCTGAGACATTCCTTCTTCCGATGCCATCTCCTCACTTTGAGAAGTCCTCTTTCTCGATCCAATCTCAGGATCCCATTCTACAATCTCGCCTTCACCATGACTCAACTTTTCCCTGGTAATCATGCAAACTCAAACAACCAATTGTCAACTTGCTCTGATACCACTTGATTCGAAATTGATCTTTAAAGACTTGGTTAAGTTTTAAGCATGTGTTCCATTACCAATTAGGAATTAAGGAAAGAAGAATAACTTAATGAGATTATAGCAGCCATCATAAAGAAATGTAGATCAGAATATAAGCAGAAATAACAGCAAACCATAACAACAAAGTTGTTAACAGAGTTCGTCAAGATTGCCTACGTCTCCAGGCCTTTGTCTCAGTGGGTGAGGCTTTCTTATTTCTCTTCAATGCTTCAAAATTACATCATACAAGTGTCAAAATGATTAGAAATTGGTCTAGATATGTTCTTCTCGACCTCAAGAATTTAGCACAACTAACGACACCGAAAAAGGTTGAGCGTAGCTCTCGTAATTGGCCCGCAAAGTTTTCTTCCTCAATGGCTTCCCTGCATAAAAATGTCTTCAAGATTCACAAACTCATCATCATTCTGTCAATATGAATCACCTAGTCTATCAAAAACCTCTTATTTATATAGTATTTGAGTTGGTGATCCTATCCCAACTTCCTCCCAAGATCTGGCCTCAATTCGAGCTCTAGATCCCCCCAAAATGGCTAAAATCCTCCAAAATCAGCATACAAATCCACAAAAATCATATTATATAGTTTAAAAACACAAAATTGGCAAATTTATGGGCGCAACCCCCTTTACCCCGACTCTTGGGCATATGGAGCGCTACGATATGGCCCTGACTAAGTGTTGGTGCATTGGCCCCTTATCCTTAGGTCCTGGTCATGCGGGTATGACCCATGTGGCCTAGTCCTTCCTCTCCACGCCAAGTGGCCCTGCGATGGCCCCCTCCGACTGGGGATTAGCCCAAAAACCCCGTCACATATCACTTTAAATATATATTCGATCGTTGGTTTGAACAAGCACCACAATAGCCCGGGTGGCTAGCACATTTGTTGTAGTCTGTTGCCCATGCCGAGGTCGAGGGTTCGAGCCCGACGGAGTCGCAACCAAATTTTTGGCCTAGCCAACATTGGAAAAATATGGGTTGCCACATGGCGCATTATGATTGGGCCACATGTCACCCTGTGATTGGTCCATATGGTATAATCAACACCCAGTCAACATGCATGGTCAACTGCCACATCACTACCGTACAACCACATGTTGTGCCACGTCATTTGTACTGCCCAGTCACCTTCCACATCAACATGCATACTGCTCAGTCACCCTTCCACATCAACATCCGTACAACCACCTGTCGTTCATACTGCCATGTGTCAGCCTGTCATTGGGCCACTTCACGTACGAACAACCACGTGTCAATTCCATACTGGTTAACTCAACCTGAAAATGCCAAAATTGAGTGACATGTGTCACCTCCTCGTGCTGCCACATGTCCCTGCTGACATCACCTGTCATACTACTGACGTCAGTAGTACGACCTGTTGACTTTGACAAGTTTGACTTTTTACCTGTTTGGGAAATCGATTAGAACACGATATCTTTTGCATACGGTGTCCATTTGCGAATTTTTTTTTATGGTCGGAATAAGCACGATGAGCCAAATGCAATGGCGTTGGTTTCATCTGATTCCGAGAAATTTTATGTTTAGGCCTTCTTGGATCCATTTTGGATCAACAACTCTTGTCCTAGTCACGCATGACTTCACAAAAACATTTATTTTAGAGTGTGATTCCTTAGGGCATGGAATTGGTGGAATTTTAAAGCAAGAAGGAAGGCCCCTTGCCTTTGAAAGAAGCCATGTTAAAGGAAAGAACTTACTTTGTTAAGCACCAACCAACCAAAATAGCATAAACAGAGAGAGAAGCAACTCCATGCCTTGATAAAGAGAGAATAATGAATGTGAAGCCTCTTCAAGTGGGAAACCTCCTTTTAGAATAGAAAAAATGTACAAGATGAGATGATTTTCTAAAACTAGGTCTCCTTAGTGTATATATAGGAGATAAAGAGTACAATTGCAATTAAAGTGTCTAGCCAACAACACTAATATAACAATAAAAATATAATAACTCACTATCTAGGGCTTTACATCAGGATTTATGCTTAAAATGGAGCTTTGTCTAGGGATTAACATGTTCCTCCCCTTCAAAAAAGTGTTGTCCTCGACACTTAATTAGTTGTGAATGTTTCTGCATGAAGAACTCATCTTCCCATGTCGCCTCTTCCATTGGTAGGTTCTTCCACTTGATGAGATACTCAGTAATTGCTCGATTTCATGGCTGCTCAATCATTGTTTCAAGGATTGTTTCTAGTTCTAGTATGATTTTCTCTTCTTCATTAATCTCTAGTAAAATAGTTTGAAATGGGATATTGTCATCGATTACCTACTTTAAGAAAGAAACATAGAAGATAGGATGTACAGGTGAAGATGGAGGCAACTCCAATTTGTAAGCCATACTTCCAATCCTCTACAACACCTTATAGGGACCATAATACTTGGGTGTTAATTTATTGTCCTTATTTTATAGCTTGAGGACATCTATTTGTATGGTTGTAGCCTAAAAAATACCCAATCCCCCACTTCAAATTCTCTTTCACTACAATGTTGATCTGCTTGTTGTTTCATCCTATTTTATGTTGAAACCAAGTTGTCCTTCAATAGTTTGATAACCTCTTGTTGGTGCTCTATGTGTTCCTCCACTGCTTGAACCTTCACTTTCCCTCTCAAGGGTGATGTGATGGATGGAGGATGATATCCATAAAGTGCCATAAATGGGGACATTTTTTATGAAGTATGGAAGGACGTGTTGTACCACCATTATGCCAAGGGAAACCACTTGACCAATTGTGTTTGTTTATCAGATGCAAAGCAACAAAAATACCCTTCTAGACATTTATTCACAATCTTAGTTTGCTCATTGGATTGAGGATGGTAAGAGGAGTTGTGAGCCAATTGTACCCAAACAAGAAAATAATTCAGTACAAAAATTTCCAATGAAAATTGGATCTCTATCACTGATAATAATCTGGGGAATTCCATGTAGATTCTGAATTGTTTCCATGAAAGTTGTGGCTACTGTACTTTCGTTAAAAGGATGATAAAGAGAGAGAAAATGGGCATACTTTTTGAGTCGATCCACTACTACAATGATGACATTCTTTCCTTCGGACTTGGGTACACCTATAATAAAATCCATTGAAACCTCTTCCCATCGTTGACTTGGTATGGCTAATGGTTGTAGAAGCCTTGGGGTATTGATTGTATCTCCTTATTCTATTGGCAGACCATACATTTAACCACAAAATTTTGAACATCATCTTTAATACCTTTGCAGAAAAAAAAACTTCTTGATCCTATGGTAAGTTTTCAGTAACCTTGAATGTCCTCCTATAGGAGAAGTGTGCAATTCCAAAAATACCTTGTGTTTGAGTTGGGAATTCTTAAATAAGTATATGTGATCTTGATACTACAACAAATCATTCTTCCACACAAATTCATCTAATGCACTTGGGTCCTCCTGTAGTTGTTGAATGAACTTGCATACCTTCTAATCTTTCTTCCATTCTATCATTTCTTCTTCCACCAAGTCAGATTGCGGAATGAAAATAGCACATAGTAAACTCTGTGTCTTCCTCTTTCCTTGAAAGTGCATCTGCCACAATATTTTGTTTTCCTTTTTTGTAGATAATTTTAAAGTCATAACCTAACATATTTGTAACCAACGTTTTTTCTCTTATGAAGATAACTATTGTTCCTAGAAGTACTTAAAACTATCATGATCTATTTTAACATTAAAGTGCATTCATATTAGATAAGGGCACCATTTCTTAACTGCATGTAGTATGGCCAACATTTAGTTTTCATAAATGGGTTTGAGTAAATTATTTCCTTTAAGTTGGTTGCTTTCAAAGGAAAAGGGCCTTCCTTCTTGCATTAAAACTGAACCAATGCCATTCCTTGAGGCATCACACTCCACAATCAAGTGTTTGTGAAGTCAAGTGTCATCAAGACAAGAGTCGTATACACAACCTCCTTAAGTTTTTCAAAAAAATTGGTTGCTTCTCATGTCCAAGAAAATGTTTCCTTTAATAATGTTGTTAGTGGTGCTACTGTTTGACCATAATTCTTGACAAACTTGCAGTAATAACCTATCAATCCTAAGAATCCTCTAATATTCTTTAAGGTTTTGGGAATTGACCATTCCATCATGCCTTTAATTTTGTTAGGGTCCACTTTGACACCTTCATGAGATACAATATGANAGAGAGAGAAGCAACTCCATGCCTTGATAAAGAGAGAATAATGAATGTGAAGCCTCTTCAAGTGGGAAACCTCCTTTTAGAATAGAAAAAATGTACAAGATGAGATGATTTTCTAAAACTAGGTCTCCTTAGTGTATATATAGGAGATAAAGAGTACAATTGCAATTAAAGTGTCTAGCCAACAACACTAATATAACAATAAAAATATAATAACTCACTATCTAGGGCTTTACATCAGGATTTATGCTTAAAATGGAGCTTTGTCTAGGGATTAACATGTTCCTCCCCTTCAAAAAAGTGTTGTCCTCGACACTTAATTAGTTGTGAATGTTTCTGCATGAAGAACTCATCTTCCCATGTCGCCTCTTCCATTGGTAGGTTCTTCCACTTGATGAGATACTCAGTAATTGCTCGATTTCATGGCTGCTCAATCATTGTTTCAAGGATTGTTTCTAGTTCTAGTATGATTTTCTCTTCTTCATTAATCTCTAGTAAAATAGTTTGAAATGGGATATTGTCATCGATTACCTACTTTAAGAAAGAAACATAGAAGATAGGATGTACAGGTGAAGATGGAGGCAACTCCAATTTGTAAGCCATACTTCCAATCCTCTACAACACCTTATAGGGACCATAATACTTGGGTGTTAATTTATTGTCCTTATTTTATAGCTTGAGGACATCTATTTGTATGGTTGTAGCCTAAAAAATACCCAATCCCCCACTTCAAATTCTCTTTCACTACAATGTTGATCTGCTTGTTGTTTCATCCTATTTTATGTTGAAACCAAGTTGTCCTTCAATAGTTTGATAACCTCTTGTTGGTGCTCTATGTGTTCCTCCACTGCTTGAACCTTCACTTTCCCTCTCAAGGGTGATGTGATGGATGGAGGATGATATCCATAAAGTGCCATAAATGGGGACATTTTTTATGAAGTATGGAAGGACGTGTTGTACCACCATTATGCCAAGGGAAACCACTTGACCAATTGTGTTTGTTTATCAGATGCAAAGCAACAAAAATACCCTTCTAGACATTTATTCACAATCTTAGTTTGCTCATTGGATTGAGGATGGTAAGAGGAGTTGTGAGCCAATTGTACCCAAACAAGAAAATAATTCAGTACAAAAATTTCCAATGAAAATTGGATCTCTATCACTGATAATAATCTGGGGAATTCCATGTAGATTCTGAATTGTTTCCATGAAAGTTGTGGCTACTGTACTTTCGTTAAAAGGATGATAAAGAGAGAGAAAATGGGCATACTTTTTGAGTCGATCCACTACTACAATGATGACATTCTTTCCTTCGGACTTGGGTACACCTATAATAAAATCCATTGAAACCTCTTCCCATCGTTGACTTGGTATGGCTAATGGTTGTAGAAGCCTTGGGGTATTGATTGTATCTCCTTATTCTATTGGCAGACCATACATTTAACCACAAAATTTTGAACATCATCTTTAATACCTTTGCAGAAAAAAAAACTTCTTGATCCTATGGTAAGTTTTCAGTAACCTTGAATGTCCTCCTATAGGAGAAGTGTGCAATTCCAAAAATACCTTGTGTTTGAGTTGGGAATTCTTAAATAAGTATATGTGATCTTGATACTACAACAAATCATTCTTCCACACAAATTCATCTAATGCACTTGGGTCCTCCTGTAGTTGTTGAATGAACTTGCATACCTTCTAATCTTTCTTCCATTCTATCATTTCTTCTTCCACCAAGTCAGATTGCGGAATGAAAATAGCACATAGTAAACTCTGTGTCTTCCTCTTTCCTTGAAAGTGCATCTGCCACAATATTTTGTTTTCCTTTTTTGTAGATAATTTTAAAGTCATAACCTAACATATTTGTAACCAACGTTTTTTCTCTTATGAAGATAACTATTGTTCCTAGAAGTACTTAAAACTATCATGATCTATTTTAACATTAAAGTGCATTCATATTAGATAAGGGCACCATTTCTTAACTGCATGTAGTATGGCCAACATTTAGTTTTCATAAATGGGTTTGAGTAAATTATTTCCTTTAAGTTGGTTGCTTTCAAAGGAAAAGGGCCTTCCTTCTTGCATTAAAACTGAACCAATGCCATTCCTTGAGGCATCACACTCCACAATCAAGTGTTTGTGAAGTCAAGTGTCATCAAGACAAGAGTCGTATACACAACCTCCTTAAGTTTTTCAAAAAAATTGGTTGCTTCTCATGTCCAAGAAAATGTTTCCTTTAATAATGTTGTTAGTGGTGCTACTGTTTGACCATAATTCTTGACAAACTTGCAGTAATAACCTATCAATCCTAAGAATCCTCTAATATTCTTTAAGGTTTTGGGAATTGACCATTCCATCATGCCTTTAATTTTGTTAGGGTCCACTTTGACACCTTCATGAGATACAATATGACCCAGAATCATGAAGGAAATAAAGATTAAACTCCAAAATCATGATTTTTCATCACTCCAAGATCTGCATCACAAGGAGTTCAACTCCCTATGAAGCACAATTTTCTTTCATATAGAGAGTTACTATAATCCCTTTATATAAAGACACAATTTCCTTGTTTTCTTACATACATGTGAAATAGATACCTTTAACTATACATAAAGATATTCTTAAATACATGCTGTTTGAAGAAAATTTATAAATTTATTTCAATACCATTAACACCAGGTGTAAACCTCAAAATTATGTACACTTTTATATTTATAATTCTTATATTTATAATTGTTTGTAATTGAATACCATTAACACCAAGTGTAAACCTCAAAACTATGTTACACTTTTATATTATTGAAGCTAATCTATGTAAATAGTCCAACATTGTTTATGAATACTAATTCTAATTTTGAAGTTGGTCTATGTAAATAGTCCAACATTGTTTTCCCATAGTTCCTACTTACCTTCTTTTACTTCTTCTAATGTTTCTTAGTCCTTTTACTTCTTCTAATGTTTATTAGTGTACTAGTTTCATTTTCCAAGGATGTGATGTTTTTGGTAATTATCTTTGTAAAGATCATGACATGCTTTTCTAATTGCTTTGTCTTGGGATGTTTATTAGTGTACTAGTTTCATTTTCCAAGGATGTGATGTTTTTGGTAATTATCTTTGTAAAAGATCATGACATGCTTTTTTAATTGCTTTGTCTTGGGTTTACATACGTAGACTTTTAAATTCCTTACAAAGTCACTAATTATAAGGAGGATCTCACTTCCATTCTTTCCTTGATGAGGACATAACTTGATGACCACATGGTTGACAACTTTAGTTATGTGTAGTCTAGTGAATGATATTGATGAAGATAATCAAGTCATTTATCCCTACAATAAATTTATATTTATTCTCACCACATGGTTGACATCTGTAGTCTAGTGAATGATATTGATGAAGATAATCAAGTCATTCACCCCTACAATAAATTTATATTTATTCTCAAATACTTTGAATTGAAAGGTTGTCATAAATCATTTATGCATAAAAAGTTACATAAGAAGCATCAATCCATTAATCAAGTCATTCACTCTTACAATAAATTTATATTTATTGTCAAATACTTTGAATTGAAAGTCATTCACTCCTACAATAAATTAATTTATTGTCAAATACTTTGAATTGAAAGGTTGTCATAAGTCATTTATACACAAAAAGTTACATAAGAAGCATCAATTCATTGCACTCATTATGTTTTGTAATATAAAATATTATTTAGTTTCATAACTAATAAATATACCTTGTGAGTATCCTAATAAATCAATGAGGTCTCCCTTCCATTCTTCTCTCGTGGGGCAAGAATTCCATGAAACATGATGGTACAACCCTACAAATCTCATGATATCAATGGGTAAGCATATCATTCACACGAACACTAGATTTTTATATTTTAGTCCCACACTCATTAATTAAATAAATGTCAAAAGCAACTAAAGCTAAAGAAGCATCTTCAAGTGCATGCACATTACTACTTCAATCATCACACTATTTTTATAAGTATCTTTTAATGTTTATAAATATAAAATATTATTTAATTATAAATATCAAATATTATTTAATTAATGTCATGTTGATAAAATTTTAAAAGTTTATTTTTACATTTGAAAATTTTTAAGTGAAACATTCTCAAATCACCATAATTTTGATGAGTTAAAAGATTAGGAAGGTCAGTGTTGCAATATATATTTTGTAATTGTGATTTAATGTGGGTGTATACAAGACATTTTAAGAGAATGTGTTTTTCATCTTCAATCCTCTTAGTGTCACAATGATAACAAATTCTTTGAACCCACAAAGTTTTAGGAATTGTCCAATGCATGTTTCATTATTGAGCCTCTGAGAGTTTGTTCTTATTTTAACAATGTTGATTTTCTTCTTTACGCTAATCAAAACATATACTTTTGATATTTTAGATTATGGTTGATTGTCTCCTTATAGTATCTTCATTTTCTTTTATCCTCTAATTCTTTATCACAACACAATTTCTCCTTAAATTTAGATGTAATAATATTTTTGTAACATTATCGTTATTATGCAAAGTGACATCTTTCTTGATTCCCCAATGATTTAGCCAAGATTTGACATCTTTATGCCAACCCCACTTGAGTCGCAGGTGGTTTTGACTAGAGTTTAAAGCAATCTTATGAAGCCTCTCATCTTCCATGTTGTTTATCTCGTTCTTGTACATTAGTTACCTACTCATAGTTGTATTTTCAATAGGGAAAAGACTCGCTTCTTTGACAAAAATATGATAGGGTGTATTGCCTTTAATTTTGAGATTATAAGTTATAAAACACTTTTGGGTTTGCTCTATCTTTCTCCACAATTCTCTAGAGATGTTGCAGTGCCAAACTTCACAACCATATAAGATAACATCAGTGGCGAGAGTCTCAAAGAGGATTGTCTTCTTATTCCATAGCCAAAGGCCCATTGATTTACAACTGTTTTCAAGTCCATAATAAGTCTTCCATCCTCCATTTATCATTTTCTCAATGCTATAGTTCCAATTAAGCCTGTGAGGTCGATTTCAAAATATTTGTATGAAGTCACTTCTTCCAAGTTGTTGTCATCATACACAAAATTAACATAATCGATCTTATTAGAGTTAATTATCATAACCTTTAGTTTTTCAGTGTTAACAATTATACCTATACTTAAGCAAAAATTCTTGAGAATTTTTAGTTGCTTGTCGGGATCATAAGAATCCATTCTCATAAGAACAATATCATCAACATAAAAAAGAAGAATAATGACTATATCATCCAATTAGTATCAAATCGACAACATGCTCTTTTCAAAAACCCTCTCAATGTATTTGTCAAAAAAACCAAGAAAAAGAGACAACCTTACTAGGTGCTCCTAGATTTCACAATAACTTTCTTATACAACTTTTTTGAAAAACTCTTAGCTCAAGATTTTTTTTTTAAATCTTGTAATCTAAAATTTAATTCTGAAACATGTGCCAAAAACTGTTTTAAAGTCAACAACATAAAATAAAAAATTTAGTAAAATTTTCAAAAGTGGTTTGAATACTTCCCAAAAAAAAATGAGCGGGACCTTTAATTTTTGATATTTGAATAGAATCCGCGGGAGTCCGGTAATCACGCCTCTCACGCCAAACAGACAAAAGGGCAGTTACAGAGAGAGTTCTAACTGCTCTGACAGGTGGGCCCGCCACCGCCGTCACTGTCATCAACTCTGTTTTGTCGAATACAACGACCACTGCTCTTTTCCACGTGCAGATTATTGAATATTTGATTTTCGCTACAGATCCGCCGTTCTTGCCACTTATTGCGCCGGGAATAAGAGAATTTCTGTTACTAACTACAGTTAAGTTAGTTGGGTTATTAAAGATGCCATTTGAGTTTGTCTTTAGTCTTTAAGAAAAAACAAATTGCGCTGTATTTAATTAATTAATATTTTCCGGGAGTTTAATTGTATTTATGAATTATTGCCGGATTGGATGAAATAATTATGTGTTGGTGTAATTATCGATTACATCCGCATTAATTATTATTATTATTTTTAAGTCAAAATATTTTGATTTGTGCGGGAGAATTGGTATCCATGATATGGGAATCAACCCAAGGCTAGTGATAAAAAAATCTTATAAATTTATTTCATGATTATATTTTATCTAATTTGTTAATAGTTTTGATATTGAGGTTTTTTTGGTAACTGAAATTGGGAGGCAAACATATGCTGGGCCAAAGTGAATAGCAGAGTATATTCTTCAGAATAATCAATTTGCTAGCTATATAATGGTAAAAAAGAACCAAAATTTATAGGTTGGTATTTTTAGATAAGCTCGAGACTTTCTTAGATTCAAACTTACTACTTTTTACTTTTTTATTGTAACAATGTATTTTTACAAATTGTTTACATAAGATAATGTAAAAGCAAAACATAATTAATTTGACACGCCAAGTTATCCCCTTGTTATATGAGATATTATCCAAGATTCATTGAGAGTTCCTCAAGATTCCTAATTTTGTTTTTTTTTCTCTATACTTTTTGTTCGATTTCCTTCCTCTTGTTAAAGGGGGAAAAGGACGTCGATTCTTCTTTAATATTTCTGCGAAGGAGGGAGATTTAGATTCATTTCCCTCCATGCATCACCAATCTCCTCTCCCACTGAAGATGAATCATTTTCGTGGGGAGCTACCGAAACCCCAAATGGTGTCCTATCCATAGATTCTGGTATTGGATCCTTCCCATGCGAAGTTGCGCTACCCCCAAGCAAGGCCTCATTTCCTTTCACTGTGTTTTCTATTTTTTTTTGTTCTTTTATTGGCAGTTCAGATTTGCTCTTTGGGTTTTTTCTATCAAGAATCTTCCTCCATTGATCACTCTTTTTCTTCATCTTGAGTTTCCAAAGCTTCAAATCTATTATTGGAGGGAATAGATGGACGAGCTTGAGACCTATGGTCAAGCTGAGCCCCCCTGGGTTGTTGTTTCTTATGCTTTCTTGAAACTTGTTTGAATATTTGATCCACATTATTCTGCAATGGTTGAGTTTCTTGAGCTTTAGAGCAACTTTTGGCGAAGTGCCCATATTCATGACAAATGTTACATTTGAAAGGTACTTGCTCATAGTCAAGGGCCTAAAGATGACTCCAACCCTCCAAGTTGAGTTGAATCGCCTCTAGCAGTCCCTTTGAAAAATCCATGTTCACACATATTCTGGCGCAAGTGAAAATATTACCCTTAGGCTCATAATGAGTAATATACCGACCTAGTTTATTTCCAATGGCTTTGAAATGGTCTTCACCCTAGAAAATAAGGGGGAGGCATGGAAGTCTAATCCAAACATGAGTTGTAGAGATCTCCATGTCTGGGTTAAAGTCGAGAGTTCAATGGAAAGAAACATTCCCCTATAATCCATGAAGTAAGGGCCAGATCTAAAGATTAGGTCTCGATCTTCTTTGGTTTCAAAAATAAATATATTAAAACCTTTTCCACAATAAAAGGCAATGGCATCTTGCTCAGTCCAATTCTTGGAAATCCATTCCAGTACAATCCTAGGACTGGGCCAAAAGCCTAAAAACTTACCGACTAAGCCTCGCTCCATCAGAATGATAGAGTTTTGTTTTGCCACAAAATGCCCCAAGTCTAGACTGGGGATGGAATCAAACCTTTTGGCAAGTTTTCCCTTTCCAGTGGAAAGGGAAGGCCCATCCATGGAGAAGAGGCCAAAGATTTGCTTCAACCAGCTCCAAAAAATGTGTACATTCCACGACAAATGAGGGCACAACTCGAAGAACGCAGGATCAGATAAAATATGGATATGACCATCAAATCCAAAGCCACTACTGACTCTCCTCCAAACGAGTGCAACCAGGGACGAGGGTGGCAGCTAGGGAAAACCTTAGCCGCAGAGGAAGGCGCTTGAGCTCCAACTCATCTCTCCTCCAATAAAGATCTAGGAATAATTTTGGGATTGAGTTGATAAGTATATAAATTCATAAGTTTAATAAGTTTATTTTTTTTAATGAAATAAAGTCATATTTTGATTCATTATTTTTTCCAAAGTTTTTGTCAATAAAATAAAACGAAATTATATTTTTTAATAAAAAATCTATTAAATCATGGATAAAGTTTTATTTTTTTTATTAATATAGTGGAATTATAACTTTTAGCAAAACTTTTATCAAATTTCGGGAAACTTATCCTTTAGACTACCAAATTATATTCATCACAATAAAATTAAAATTAAAAACATCAAATTTAAATATGTAGATTTTCACAATTAGTCATAATTTCAATATAATTTATGTAATTTTTATGTGTTGAAAGTTTAAAAACTTTTTTTTAAATGGATATTTTATTTATTATTAAGGGATCAAAATATTATTATTGCGAAATGGAGAAGAACTAAATCTTGATTAAAAAAAAACCATTATATATAAGAGAAATAATAATAATAATAAAATAATATAATGTAAAAAAATAAATTAGAATATCATAGAGTTGACTTAATACAAATAATAAAATTTGCTAAAAATGAAGATTCAATAAAAAAAATTAATGAATAAGATTTAAGAAAAAACAATGAATATATGAATAAATTATTTAATTAGTATAGAGTTCAAAAGTGTGACTAGATATTATAATTGGGTTATAGGACCTTAAGAAGGTAAGAGATTACTTTTATTTCTTTAAAATTGTATTCATATGTTAAAAAGGCATTGAGAGAAGTGTTCCAAGATCACCATAGTTTTGATGACTTAAAAGGTTAGGAAGGTTTGTATTGTGGAAAATAATTTTAAATTGGAATCTAATTTGGGTATAGGCAAGACATTCTAAGATAGAGTGTTTTTCATCTTCAACCCTCTAAATGTCACAAAGATGGCAGATGCTTTCATCTCATGATGTTTTGGGAATTGTCCAACACCCAATTTCACTATGCAACATGTGAGAGTTCGTTCTTATTTTAGCAATGTTGATTTTCTTCTTTGTACTTGTCAAAACTGAGAGGTACTTTTGATCTTCTAGATTAGGGTTGACCACCTCCTTGTAGTATCTTAATTTTCTTTTATCGTCTAATTCTTTATAACATGACATATGCTCCTTAAATTTAGATGTGATAATATTTTTAATATTATTGGTATTCTGCATGATGTCTTCTTCTTGTATTCACCAACGATTTAGCCAAGATTTGGCATCTTTATGTCATCCCCGCTTGCGTCGTTGGTGGTTTTGGCTAGAGTTTGAAGTAATTTTTGGGAGCCTCTTGTCATCCATGTTGTTGATCTTGTTCATGTACATTAGGTATATAATCATAGCAGTGCTCTCAATGGGGGAAATACTAACTTCTATGAGGAGGATAAGATAGGGTGTATTGCCTTCAATTTTGAGATTCTAAATTATAAAATTCTTTTGGAGATGTTCTATCTTTCTCAAGGATTATAAGATGATAAAAGTAATAAAAAATATAATAAAATGGAGATTTAAGAAAAAAAAAATGAATAAATGAACAAAATATTTAATTAGCATAAAGTTAAAAAGTGTGACTAAGAATTGTAAAATGATAAAAGTAATGAGAAATATAATAAATGAAATATGAGAAATGGCATTTGGATGGGGTGTCATACATTGGGACCAAGACACCCTTCACATTCCTGGAGGAGTTTGTTCTATATATCGATGCATGCTAGCATTGTGAGTAAGTGAGGAACGTGGAGGATGAAGGTTATCAGAGCAAGGTTAATCCATCTGGCTTGCAGTTTGGGAATGATTTGGTAACGATGACATAATAGTGTGTCATCATGGATGAGACAAGGACTTGGGTTCTTAGAACCCGCTCCATTGGTAGATACATGGGGTTTGTGGCAGTAGGAGAAGATTCTTGTTGTAATGATGTTGGTGGCTCCTTTGGTTCAATTCTAAATTTGTTGGTTAATATCTTGATTTTTTAACTTTATGTATTCTAGTGCAGACCCTCCTAGTTTCACTGTACTAAGATCATGTCTGCATCAAGGGGAATGCTTGAGTCTAAGAGAAATTTGGTCTAAAAGTTGGGTGAATTCACTAGAGGTCCTCATTTTCTAGTCTAAGGTGCCTAGCCTGCCCTTTGTCCCTTCCCCCAATCAATCTTCATATCCTTGGTCTTCTATGCCTTTGTATTTTGATATCCCTAGCTCTTAGGGGCCTAGTCATTGTCATCCATTTCCCTCATGTTTCTTTGGAATCAAATAAACACGTCATACTTTCTTTGGGTCCATCTCTTCTAGCTATCTCGTCTCTACCCTTCTAATGTTTGGGAGTTGGCCTAGTCTTCGGTTAACCTCAAAAAATTGAATGCCTTTATGAAGGCACCCTTGCTCACTTTCAACATGGAAATGATAGCATGCATTCTTACTAGTGCTCATTATTCCCAGGCCTTGTGCACCCCCTTAAATTTGGCCCTCTATATTTCTGTCAAGGGTGAGCTCACTCCAATTATGATTGTTGGTAAAGATTCTGACCTTGATTATAATAGACATGGGCACAACAAAGATCCTTCATCCTCTTTCAAGTTATCCCCTTCCTGGAAAGAACCCTGGTGCATCACCAGAGCTCAATTGTAGGCCATGTGATTGGTTGGAGATTTCCATTGTAGATTCTCTACGGAAACAAGTCAAGGTAGACCTATCAAGCAAGAAAGGAAAAACAAATCCAAGGATCAAATAGAGGTAGCGTTTAAGGAATGTCTTCCAAACAATGGATACTCTAGAACAAGGGATCAATATTTTCAAACTCATTGAGATTTATTGGCTAAATAAGGACTTCATCACTTAGGTGGTGGAGAAGAAAGGTAGCCAACAACAAGTCATTATGCAAAAGCTAAATGTGATGGAAAAAACATTTGATGCCATGTGTAGAGAGGATTTTAATATTGAGATTACAATTAATGACTACTCAGAGGCCCAACCAAATTCAATGGATGAAGCTGACTAAGTCCCAACATTTGCACGTACTCCTTCAAATCCTACTCTACTAGATGATGAAACCAATGCTCATATAGACAACCATTACTAGCAGAATCATGGACATGGTTCCATAGGGTTAACCACCTATATTTATCTTTGCCAGAAGAATAGAGGGGAAACAACAACCTCCTCAAACACATGCCATATGTTTATTTTTTGTTATTAGTAGGATATTTCAGTCCAAGTATAGGTTTATAGATGCTCTAAAAAGTTGTCAGCAATCTTTTGAAGTAAAACAATGGTCTTTTTTATTGCAGTCCTAGTTTTCCAGGTGGTAGGCCACATGTAGTGTTGTATGTACTTTATTTTATGATATATTAATACTTATACTAGCTAGCTTACAAAAAATAAATAAAAAAATATGAGAAATGTCAAATATAAACAAAGAGATAATTGGCATAAATTAATTATTAAAAACGTTTTTTTTTTTGAAAGGTAATATGATGATGATGATGGTTAACGTCGACTGAGATCAAATTTAGTTTATCGGACCTTGAGAAAGGTAATACAATACTTGGCTTTCTTCAGAATTTGATTTATGTGCTAAAAAATCTTTAAGATAACATTCCTAGATCACCATAGTTTTGATAAGATAAAAGGTTAGGAAAGTCAGAATTGTATCAAATATTTTGAAATTATGATTTATTGTGGGTGTACACATGACATTTTAAGATAAAGTTCTTTTGTCTTCAACCCTCTTAATGTCACAAAGATGACAAATTATTTCGACCCACAACATCTTGAGAATTGTTCAACACACTATTTCACTATGGAGCTCATGAGAGTTTGTTCTTATTTTAACAACATTGGGTCAAAGATGATATAAATATTTTTAAAATTTTTCATAACATAGACTTATATATATAAAGGGTGAGATAAATAAATTATATGATAATGTATATAGATCGAGATAGTATTTTATAAAAGTTGAAGGATGATTAAAAAAGCTAAAGAAAATAAATTAATTAATATAAAAGAAGAGAAAGAATAAAGGGAGGGTGACAAAACTAGTTATAAGTTAGAATGGATAGGAAACCATTTTGGTGACAAAGTCTGTGGATGATAGGTTTCCAAGAGTTATTCAGTTTATAACCATTTTCATGCTTAACATTGTTAGGGTGTTTTTCAATTTCTAGGGCTTCTCTAATAATGCAAAATGAGTAAATGGAACATTGATGCTAAGAATTTAATGTGATCAAAACAAATAATGTGCTTGGTGTTATGAGAGTGCTCCATGACAATAGGTTTGATAAAGTGATTACATAAGGAATCGACGAAGTATTCTTTGAAACAAGTTTGAATAGATCTACCGATTTGGTCGATGTAGTATTTTTCATAAGAACATGGAATTCGGTAAACCCCTTGAGAAAGAAATGATTCGGATTTTTCTTTGACGCTCCATTCAAATAAATCATTTGTTCAATTGAATTCATCACTCACAACCTTCTGATTCGTGAAGTGAAAAAAAGACAAGATTGCACTTGAATTCTTCATTCTACTAAACTTCATAAACCTAACCTCCCTAAAGATGAATTTTATGTCCTTCATCACCTTAATGATCACCCTAACATCGTCATTCTAAAAGTTGATAGAGGTAATGCTTAGGTAATAATAAACACATTAGATTATGAAACCAAAATATTTGTTCTCCTTTCCACTTCCTCTTATAAACCTATCACTAAGAATTTCATCAACTAAATTACCAACCTCATAACCAAATCTATCAAGTCATCATCCTTAGATCCTAACATAAAAAAACACATCTTGCCTCCCAACCCTCAACCCCCCAAAATTTATGGATAACCGAAAATCCATGAAAAATGAAACCCTCTTAGAACCATTGTTAATGTTCTTGGTGCCCCCATCTATGCCCTAACTAAGATCTTATTGGAAAAGGTTCAACCTTTCATAGGCCAAACCCCCTCATTTATAAAATATTCCATGGACTTTATTCACAAAATCAATTATCTTCACCTTAATAAACAAGGCCTTGTGCTTAGTTTTGATGTTGTTTCCTTGTTCACTAAAATCCCTATTCCTCAATATCTTGACATTATTTCTAATTAAGTACACCCTAAAACCTTCAATTTGATAAAAAAAACTATCTTGCCTTTACCTATTTAGTTTTAAAGGAAAATTCTATGATTAAATTGAAGGAACTGCTAATGGATCCTCCTTATCCCCTATGGCAGAAAACATGTTTATGGAACACTTTGAGACTCTAGACATTAACAACACCCCTCTAAAACCCAAATATTACTTCTAATTTGTTGATGACACCTTTGTTATATGGCCCCTTGGCTAGTGTTTCCTAAACTTATTTCTCAAACATCTTAACAACTTATCCCATCATATTCAATTTACTATGGTAACCCAACAAATCATTTATCTTCCATTCTTAAATGTTCTAGTTACTTGTCAACCTCATGGCTCCTTGTCCCACAAAGTCTTTTGAAAAAAGACTCATACTTGTAAATACCTTCATGCCCAATCCCACCACCACCTTACTAAAAAATATACAGTCTTAAGAACTCTTGTGTCTAGAGCTATTTGAATTTCTACACCTGTTGATCTCTCTTCTTGTCAGGGACTAGAGTCAACCTCCTAGGGTCTTCTTGAAAGATTGATCAATATTCCCTCGGTGTCTTTATAGTGGTGGTGTCGCACTTTCTCACTCAGATATTAAATAAAATTACTCAAAACATAAATTCATACATTCATAACATGAACACCTGTGAGTGGACTAGGTGATAAAATAATTGATCAAATAATAAATGAATTATAAAAATATGATAACCTCACATGAAAGAATAACTACATCCATTCATTCAGGTAATGAGAAAAGGGATTTGAAGCAAGACTCGTAGACAAAAAATAAAGGTGGTGGTCTAGAAATCAAAGAACTTTGAATGATTTCATTCATTAAAACTCACAAGATGCATAGGAGAAACAAACACGAGATCTCATGCTTTATAAAAAAATTGAAACCACAAATGTTATGAAATCCTGGAAATAGATGTCTCCGAGAGTAAAAAAAAAATATTACAAATTGAATGTTCAAGTTCAAATAGTTTGTTTACCTATCACAAGACAAAATGTTCATGAGAATTAAATGATAAAAGTAAAGGTGTTCGTGCAAATAGATTGGGATTGGGGCTTCCATGGACCATACAAAATAGTAGAAGAAACTTGGAAGGAAAGGAAAAATGCAGTCAGGGATCGACTTTACAAATGAGAAATACACTTAATAAAGATGGATGATCAAAGACAAGGACAAAAGGAAGGGAAATGATTCAAAAAGAAAAACCCACATAGAATGGCAGAGGGATGGCATATTGATGGATCTCTCTCTCTCTCTCTCTCTCTCTCTTGATTGTTATCCTAGTGATGCCTTTGTTGTTGGGAACTTTGTCTTTATATATGGACAATGAGCCTTCTTGCAATAACTGCTTTTCGATAGTTATTCCTGGTTAAATACTTTTGCCAACGACTTCTTGAGCCAGTAATCAATATAACTCTTCATTGGCATGATGGTGACGTCTTGTTTAACCATTAGCATTAATATTTTCTCTTCAATTTCCTGAAACTCTGAGTGTAGTTTCTCTATTGATGCCAAGTAATCGTCATTATTGTTTACAAAAGTAACAAGCCACCGCTTAATTTCATCCTCTGGAAAATCAGTGAGTTCATCAAACTCATTGGCCCATGATGCTTTAATCATGCTCAACTCCATTTCTAATTGTTCTTTTGTTATTATTCCTGAATATCTTACAAATTGTGGGTCCTTATTGTCCTTAACAATTTCTAGTGCTTTTAAGAATGCATTGCTTCTTTTATCATTTACTCTTGTACATGTTCCAACTAAATCTCTTAACATTTGTATCTTTGCCATCTATTGGATAGGTGTTTTGGTTAAGTTTTTGGATTTGTGCCATAATAAGTCAAAGAAGAAAAGGCAGTTAGAAGATGGACTAGAGTGCGTGACGAGAGAGGCATTAAGGAGTCAAAGCACACGATAGGAGGAAGTGTGATGGAGCAGCTTGCAAAAGACAGAAAGTAGTTAGGGTTTTTGGGACACTTTTGTCCACTTTGTAACGGACTTAGCCCTATTTTGATGTATAAATGTGTAATGGGTTTTTGGGTAGAGAGGTTTAGAAGAGGCTAGTAGTGAATGAATGAGGAGTGAGTGAGTTTTTGGCTAAGTGATCGGATATTGTGACTGAGGTAGGATCACACTGCAGCATAATGGCTAGGTAGGTTTGGGTAATGTTATTGTTGCATATTTTGTAGCGCAACCTTAGTATATGATTGGGAGCAGTGGGTATAAAAATTTGTAGAAATGTTATCTTTGCTCCAACCTTTGCCTCTACAACTGGATAATATGAAATCAGCTCCGCTGGTACTTTAACTGGTGCTAGAGTGTGTAACTCTAGAATATTATCAATGAATAATGGAAGAAGCCAGTCGTTGTGGACGTAACCCAGGTTGGGTGAATCACATTAAACCTGTGTGTTGTGATGTGTTGTGTTTTCATGTTATGATGTTTACTGTTATGGTACAATGATGATAAATGCTTAAGTATGATGATGAATGTGTTTTTCACATATGATGTATAATGTTTCACATTGAAGTAACTAGTAATAGAATGAATGTTAAGTGGGAGAATGTCGCACATAGAAAATATTGAGTGACAAGTAACTATTGACTAATGGAAACTGCGCACATGAGTAGATGGTTAGTAAAGACATATTGAATGCCTCCCTTCCCCTCATCACTAAAGAACCTTGGTTCTTGTAGCCCCTCTAGATGCCTCAGGTGAGACTTCACTTGCTCTGCAGGTGATACCGAAAGGGATGGTGTCTAAGGGTTTTGTTGGTATTTTGATGATTAACCATGGGTCTTCCCTCTGTGTGCCAACAAATGGTTTCATTGTCGGGATTGAGAACTGTAATTGAGGGGAATGTTTTGGAGTCCGAATAAGGAAGAGATCACTGAATGGATAGAAAGGAAGCAACGAGACTTTTCCAGAGAACAAAATAAAAACCCACGGATCAATGACGAACAATGGTTGTAAAGCTATGTTTTCACATATCTTCATGAAATTTTCTTTGGTCAGTTCCCGATAATTTTGACTAAATGGTTAGAAATACTAGTTGAGAATTTTGGGATATATCGGGTTGAAGCTCCAAGAAACTAGACCCCTGAAGTGATCAGACAATTGAATACAATAAGAAATATAATTTCTCATGCAATTGATTTTTGGTTGAATAGTGTACTGGGAGGTTACATTACATAATTTGCAATAGATTTTACCCAATATTATAGTGTTGTAGAGAGGGACTTTTTCAAGGGTCCGCGCAGAAGATATTTGAGTGCACTGTATACTTGGATAAATATGTTAATGTGTGATAAGAATGTCATGAAGATGGAGTCTAACTACTAAGTGCCTCCACGGACATAAGGGGATTGGGGGACGATTGGAGGATGATATGAGAGTGGAAAAAGGATGAGTAAGAACTAGATGGATCGAGGATGTCGAGAGAGGAAGACATTGAATTAGACAGAGAGATTAGATTTTTGCATTGTGGGAAAAGGTTTAGGTATAGTAGGAAAGAGATTGTGGCTAAGAGAGAAGAGAAGCACAAAGGATTTGAGGAAAGAGACCTCTGCTCAGTATTTTAGATCACACCGTATATAGAAAGGAAAGAGAAAGAAAAGGATCCCCAGTACGGTCTAGTAGAAGAAGGAAGTCCACCTCAGATCAGAATCTACGTCAAACCTATGACCCCATGTGTGTCACCTAGATCTGAAGTAGAAACTAGAATGTTGTGAAGAGCAATTGTAGTTAGTGGAGTAAATCAAAACAGTGGTCAAAATAGTGGAAGTATCTCAACGAACTAGAGCTAGTTAGCATCACCAAGGGTAAGTACTACACCAAATACAATGATAGGGATAGATCATACACTCAGGATGGTTGAATTTTAGGGAGCGGGGTTAGAGGACCCTGAGCAACACTTGTTTGTATGTGATATGATATGGACTACTAAGAATGTTCAATATGAAGCAAAAAATATTGCATAGTTATCCATGACATTAAGAGGTCATGCACTACTATGTTACATGAAGTACCATATGACTACATTGGCATGATAGTCAAGAACTTTGGCAGAGATTGGACAAGCAGTGTTAAAGGATTTTCGGAAGCCTAAATACGAGTCTTAGTGTATCACACAACTCCAGGAAATTAAGCAAGTATGAAATGAGATCGTTTGGGATTACGATACGAGATTTAACGATGTGATGGGTAGATTGAAATTTCATATTCTTGATCAGAAACATCGAGAATGGTTTACTGCAGGTCTATTGCCACACATTTGTTGTCCATTGAAATGACAGAAGGCCACGTCACATCCCAAAGCCTTAGAAATCACGATGAAGTTGGAGGCATCTCCTGTAGGATATGGCACATGAATGGCATAGGTACAGTCACAGTTGGTTGCACTGAGGATTCAATTGTCAGAGACAAAAAAGGAAAAGGAAAAGCATAAACCTGTTTGGTGTATTACATGTAAGACATGAGGCCATCGAAAGGAAGAATGTCCAACATTCGCTTAGTATATGTCCAATTAATGTCCAACATTCGTATTGTAGAGCATTGGATCATGTGACAGAGGAATGTCCTCAACTGATAGCAAAGTGGTAGGAAAGGGGGAACCAGAACCACCATCAAAATCATAATTAGAATCTGAATCAGAACCTACATATGATAGCAGCTGATGAGCACGATGATCAACCCAGAGTAGCATCTGTTACGCATGGAGGAACGTAAACTGAACCAGATGCGATGGAAAAAGGAAAGGGGGTTGGGTAATGGATAAGTAAAGAAGATGATCCTATGCCAACATTTAATCTATAGAAAGAGAAAGAAATATACCAACAATCCAGGAAGGATATATTAGGACCAGACTAGATATCATCAATGTCAAAAATACCACCAATATACAACATGCCATCAATATATGATCACACCATTTGAGAAAGGTCAGTTGAAAAGGTAAATACTTTGAAAGATTTTCTAAAGAGTTGTTTAGATTTGATGAAGGATGAAACAATGTTGAATGCACTTCGCGAGATGATTGATCAATACATTGCAGACAGAGAAATACCTATGACACAAAGATCAATGAATCAAGTATTGCACAAGAAGAGGACACATGGAGAATTCAGATTGAGTGCGCTGGTAGGAGAATATGACATGGATAATGTCATCCTAGACTTAGGATCAAATGTAAATTTTCTGCCAAGACAGACGTGAGAAATTATGGGAAAGTCTAAGTTGGTTGGTTGACTATTCATTTAAGATTGGAAATCAACATATGATCATATCGATCGGGAGACTGGTAGGAGTACCTGTTAATATAGATGGAATGTGCAACATAGTCAACTTTGAATTCATTGAGATCATGGACAATAGTCAACTGCATACAACATTTCTCGGACTAGATTGGGCCTTCGACAACCAAAAAATTATTAACTTGAAGAAGAGAGAAATGATTTTTGAAGGAGAAGGCTTAAAGGTCACTGTGCCATTAGACCCCATGGAGGAAAGAAGATATGTGGAGCCCACGAGAAAGGAAATTAATAACCTGTACAATATGAAAACGCACATGGATGACTACGTCAATCCCACGACAGAAGGTGCACTTAGTTGGATAAGCATTAGCCCTTGCACATCAGATTCAGAGGAAGGACTTGAACATTGGAAACACATATTGCATGAAGTATCAATAAGAATATTTTCTCGCATTACTCTCTCTTTGCACTAGATTGAAAAAAAGGTATAGGATACAACAAGGTTTGATGGTTTAACTGAGGTAAGGTCCTTTCTAAATGAATTTGAGTTGCAGATACCCCAACAACAAAGATTGTTAGCATTACATATTTCACTGAGAGAAACTCCAACAGTATGGTGGGAAACACACAAGGAAGGAATAGAGGATTGACAACGTTGTAAAAGGATGATGCTAATCAGATTTGGAACAAAAGAGATTATGCATAAATATACAGGGATGAGAAATCCAAAGGATCATATTTCACAGTGTATAACGACTTGGAGATAGATGTCGAAGCAAGAATGGACACACAGGTTCATACATACACTTGAGATAGTTCCCAAGAAATAATATCTAGAACTAGAAGTGCGTAGAGTGAAAACATATTGGGAAGAGCTCACCCATAATTTTAAGGTAACGTTTAATTTTGAAGCTGAGTCACCCTAAGTAGATGCAACTCTGCAAGTCATTAGAAGTAATATTTTTATGGAAGAAAGTCAGAGATAAATAGTACCTACATGTAGTTTTCATAGAGAGTTTGCGACATTCCATGAACTATTATAATGCTATAATGTTACTAAGGAAGATCAAGAAGAAGAAGATCCAAAAAATGTGCAAGTACTAGAGACTGAAGGGGAGAACAATGTAGTAGGTCCAGACCTTGAAACCGATGCATATGCGAAGCCATTGAGGGTGCGAAAAGTGAATATTGGCATGGAAGAGAAACCTAAGTTCGTGAATATTGGTGATTATTGAAACGATGAGATTGTTGAAAATATTGTAGACTTATTGCATGAGTATCAAGATCTCTTTCTGGAAAGATTTTCAGAGATGAAGGGAATAGCTGGAGAATTTGGCGAGATGAAGATCCCATTAAAACCAGACGCTAAGCCAGTAAGTTAGAGACCTTACAGATTGAATCTGCAGTACAACGAAAAGTGAAAACAAAACTTGACAAAATGATAGAAGTTAGTATCATTGATCCCATCGCAGAGTCCAAATGGATAAGTCCAATGGTGGTCCAAGATAAGAAAACAAAGGATATTAGAATTTGCGTTGACCTAAGGAAATTGAATGATGCATGTTTACATGACCCTTTCCGACCCCCTTTACAGACGAAGTGTTAGAAAATGTAGGAGGACAAGAGACCTACTTGTTCACCGATGGATTTTTAGGATATCATTAGAGAAAGATTGCGCTAGAAGACAGACACGAGACACCATTTGCGATAGAGTGGGGAAGCTTCCAATATACCATGATATCATTTGGGTTAAAGAATGCACATGTTGTGTTTTCTAGAGTAGATGTCGCAACCTTTAAAGAGTTTATTCATAAGTTTCTTGAAGTGTACTTATATGATTAGACTGTATTTAGCCTATTGAAAGACCACATAGAAAATCTAAGGTTGATGCTTGACATAGATGATTTTAAGGGCTAAATTTCACAAATGGGATAATTTTCCATGGTTTTTCCCAAAAAAAGATTCGTCAATTTCCATTTTTTCTAAAACCTATTCGCCCAAATTCCATATAATAAAATTATTTTACCTTAAAAATCACCAAAGTTTTATAGAAACTATATAAAATCCTTAGAAATTTGAATATATTTACAAAACTATTGCCAAACATTTGACATTTTGCATATTAAGGACTAGTATGATTAGTCCATGTTTCTACAATTTAATATAAATTTCAATTCTTAAAATTATCCCTGATGCTTGATACATGTA
>ML801596.1:247850-267183 GCA_009831015.1 Picea engelmannii
AAAAAAAAAAAATTAAATCCAAGAGAAGCTCGCTGAAATTGGGAAGTTTCCCAAAGTTGCCAGCGAGATATTGTGGGCCTTTTGAGGTATTAGAAAAGATATGACTAGTTGCATACATACTAGAATTACTTGCATACATGAGAATTTATAACATGTTTCATGTGTCTTTATTAAAAAATTATGTACCTGATCTTAATCATGTGATTGATTGGAATGTGATCCAGGTGGAACATGAAGGGGATTTCTGGGTGGAACCACGCATCCTGGACTGGAAATTCAAAGTGCTCAAGAAAAAAACCATCGGCTTGGTAAAGTTTCAATGGACTTGCTACGGTCTTGAAGATGCTACATGGGAGAACGAGGAAGCCATGCGGGATGCATACCCACAAGTTTTTGAAAATTTTGAAGATAATTGAATGTACGTTTGTGCATAAGTGAATGAAGACTCCATTTTAGCAATTGGAGTTTCTGTAACCACAAATATGATATTTCCTGTCCAACCAATGTGTGGGTTGAGGGGAAAAGAGAGTTGTTGGTTGGAATTGTTGCGTGAGTCATTAAGTTGCAGAATTATCAAGTATTATGGTGTAATGTTTTTTTATATGTCAATGTGTAAACTATATGGTTCTATGCATTGATGACAATGCAGTTTGTAGGGGAATGTAACATCCCCATTTTCAAACCCCAAATTAACGATGTATACTGTAAATGTAGTATATGGTCGAGGGCCAAATAATGTAATATGTAAATGTTGTAAATTGAATATAATGAATAAAATGTATTTCTAGCTGTAGACAGACACAATGGAGAATTGGGGACTAAGTATCCACACGAGAGGGAAGGATTCCAATGGGTGGGAGAGTTTACCCATGTCTATTAAACCAAAACTCATTTCTTATTTCTTTATAAATTATCCTTACCATGAACCTTCCATTAGTTGTTGAGTGTTCTAGATCCCAATCACTGAATTCATGTAAGAAGATGGGTGTGAGAGTCACATCCCATAGTTATTGAGAGCATGGGGGTTGAGTACAATTATATTGGGGAAGAGTGCAAGTCAAGAAAGCAAGAGAAAGAGAAGAAATGTGTATGGGTAGGAGACCAGAATTGCACATTCATGTTTTAAGATATAGAGTAGTTTTTACTTGGAGATTTTCTAGCCAACATTGGAGTTCTGAGTGTTGAAGCTTGAGGGTAGCTATTGTGGGAAAGTTTGAAATTTGTTTGGAGCTAAAAATTCGTGGAGAAAAAGGACATGTTCCTTGGAGTAATGTGTTTCTTGAAGTTCCCCAAGAAAGAACATGTTTTTCTACTGGGAAAATTTGTGTTACAGTTGTAGAATTCTTGAGGTCCCATCAAGTACAATTTCTGTCCAACCTATGCTAGAAGCCCTAAAGGGGAGTGGAAAGGCCTAATGGAATATGAGTAGTGAAGGGGAATTTCATCCCTTGGGTTGTGCAGGTTGAGTGAAAACTAGTTGGTGGACTGGAATTTTTTGTGAGAATTGATTGTTGAGAGGGGGACATTAGCCATCCTTATGGACCACTGTCTCTTATGGATTCATAGCCCTATTTCGGGAGTGGTTTGTTGTTGATATCTGGAACAAAAAGCCTATGGTTGGTAGGAACATTCATCCTCTGCAATGAGTTGCACATTTTATAAGATAAGTGTTCCATTTGTTGTGCTCATTCATGTATAATGTTGATCTAGTTGTTGTGCAATTTACTCTGAGATATATTTTCTTATTATTGCTTGTTGCGAGTAGACTGATTCATTCACATATCTATTTAAGTTCTTGAATAGTGTTGTATGCATTTAGTTGCTGCATTGCACAACTAACCAATCACATTAATGTTTTAATTAGCATGGTCCATTGTGTAAGCTTGAATGTCATGTTGTGTACGCTATTTTTCACATTTAGAATTCATATCAAAAATTTTGTTTGGTTTGTTTTAGCTAGTGACATGACCTAGCTGGGGGTTGGGTACATTGCATAAAGGAGGAGGAAAGGGAAGGAGAAATATGGACAAGGAAAAAAAAAGTCTCGAGCCAAAAAAGTTTTTTGGCCATAACAAGAGTAGAAAGACTCAAAATCAGACAAAATTTAAAGGGTGTTTCCATAGTAAGGAGGTAGAAAAATGTGTTAGTGAGGGCCACTGACCAATTTTATTTATGTTTTCTAGAAAACAAAAATTAGTGGTTTTTGAATATAAGGGTGGTGCCGAGTGACCAAGACCCAGATTAAGATGAAATTTTTATAGAGAGTCCGAAAAGAAGGAATGAAGATACCCAATTTGGATCCTGGAAGATTTCAAAAGGGTTTTGAGTGGAGATGCCAAAATAGGGAAAAATCCACTATTATGGTCCACTTTTGGGGTATTTTTGAAATCTTTGGAGGAGGAAAAGGGATCCCATATCAAACATCTCGAAAAATTTATTTAATTGACATTTTACCTCAACAATACATACAACTTTGTTTTGAGAAAGTTTTTCCCAATTTTGATTCATTTGGGACATAAATAGTTTTCGTTAAAAATTTCAAGTCAGGAGAAAATGCAAAAGAGACAAAGTTGGAAAATCCAAATTAATATAGAAGTTGGATGGAGCATCAGATCATAAATATAATTTTTTTTGTGTATTCAAAATAAAAATACAATCAACACCCAATATAAAAAAATTCATGGTTCTTGCCATATTTTCTTCTACATGTGACAAAAGTTGGCCTCTGAGCTAGATTGCGTTAATAAACAAGGGCACAATTGAGTAGAATGGTAGATTCAAAAAGCCATAACTTTTAGCTCAGAAACAAGAATCAGACATAAGTACAACCATCGAAAATATAATTCAGAAAAGACTGTATTTGAAAGCTCGGGATTTTGATTAGTGTATCAATGTTCTCTAAAAAATCGAGGCAAAGAAGGGCTTGTAGCTTTAATACTAACCATTTTACAATATGCATAATTCTAACAGTATTTGTTGCATGCACATTTTTGTAGAATTAGAGGTACAAGAAAACAAAATTGTGTTCCTATATGAGGACTAGGGATATGGATGATGAAAAAAGATCTTACAACCATGGAGATTACATCCGAGGTTTACATATCATCTTGAGAAATGTAGAAACTGAGTCCAATGGGCATAGGAGTAGGGTGGAGCTTGTGGAGCTAGTTGAGACTATGAGAATCTTGCATAAATAAGTGTAGAGCTATAGAGTATAGAATTAAATGTTCATGTGAGACCAGGGAGAGAAGAATCAAATCAATACTCAGTTTATATAAAACATGAATATGTTGCAAAGACAAATCAATAAAGATTATGGAACAAAACAAGAAACTAGTGCAAGACAAGTAGCAACATTTAGATCTCATGATATGAGGGATGACCACAGGGGATATAAGAACTCAAGGAGTGCTAGTAGACATCATCATTCACTAGGACACTCAACCATAAGAGCTCATGCGCATTCAGAGTCAGAGAGCATCCCAATTGTGTCCCCCGTCAGGCATCATAGGAGGATGCATGTGTCAAATAATTTACAAGGAGAGCTCAGGAAGCTCAAGCCACCACCATTTGATGGAGAGCATAGGAAGGGAGAGGATATTGAATCCTAGTTTTTGGGAATGAGAAAACATTTCCAATTGTATAATTACTCATCAAACCTAGAAGAGAGAATTTCCATATATAATATTCAAGGGAAGGCTTCCATGTGGTGGGATTAACTGAAGCAGGTCAAGCATATTGATGAAAAAACAATTTCTTGGAAGTTTTTCAATAAATAGTTCCAACATCAATATTTATCAAATCATTACTATGACAAGAAGATGCCATAATTATTTGAGCTCAAGCTAGGAAACATGACTATGGAGGAGTATGAGAAGAAATTCTTGGAGCTTCTGAAGTACATGGACTTTATCAAGGACGAGAAAGTGGAAATATAAAATTTCTTGAGTGGGTTTCCATCATTTTACAAAGATTAATTTCAATTTGATGAGCCTACGACTTTGGAAGAAGCCAAGAGGAAGGAAAAATATTTGTATGAGAAAAACAAGGGAAGGCCAATTTTATAAAAATCCTGGGATGATAAGAAAGATGTAATATGGATCAAAGAAAGAAAAGATTCAAGCTTCCTTTCATCATAAATATATTTCAATCATATCAACAAGGACAACTAGAACAAGGTGGACATAAAATGACAGATTCCTTAGGGAAGAGGCCAAGACAATATCCCATAAAGTGTTGGGGATATGAAGGAGACCACTTTTATAAAGATTTCTCTCACAAGGGAGATAAGATGCAGACTACACATAAAATATAGGAAGTTAATATAGTGGATGATATGAGTAGGAGCATGCCAAGGATTTATGCAGCCTTGGACAACAGACACACATAATACCAATACCACATGCTTGAGGCAAAAGGTAATATTGATAATCATTCCATAGCTATTTTGATTGATTTTGGAGCTATTCATAGCTATATAGATCCAAAGATAGTTTAAAGGTTTAAATTGAAGAGATGTAAGCATGGAAAGTCTTGGTTGGTTCAACTAGCCCTTGGAACCAAGAGTAAAGTCAATGAAATTGTCAAGGATTGCCTAGTAAGCATGAATAAATTTAGCACTAAGGTATATCTAAACATCATACCACATGTGTAATATGTTTACTTAATTTGTATGGATTGGCTAGACACACATCGTGTTGTCCTAGATTGTTACAACGAGGCTTTCACATGCCTTGTTGAGGAAGGGAGTTCAAGGAAAATGCAAGGTATTCGAAGTCCTATATCTATCAGAGAGATTTTGACATTGTAGTTGGAAATAAGTTTTAGGAAAGGGTGCCAAATATATGCAACCCATATGGAAAAGACAACAAAGGATAAGGAGCCAAGTCTTGAAGATTATTTAGTATTGAAGGAATATGAAGATGTGTTTGGGGAATTTCTAATATTTCCACCAATGAGAGACATTGAATTGTCTATTGACTTAATGCTTGGAGCTGCCCCAATGTCCAAAAGTCCCTACAGAATGAGCACACTAGCACTGAAAGAGTTGCAAATGCAAGTAGAAGAGTTGTTGAATAAGGGGTATATACGTCCAAGTGTCTCACCTTGGGGTGCCTTGGTGGTTTTTGTGAAGAAAAAGGATGGAACTATGAGGTTGTGTATTGACTTCAAACAACTTAATAAGGTTATTGTAAAGAATAGGTACCCTCTATTGCATATCAATGATATTTTTGATCAATTGAAAGGAGCAAGGATATTTTCCAAGATTGACCTGGGGTCAAGTTACCATTAGGTGAGAATCATAGAAAAAGATACCAATAAGATGGCCTTCCAGACAAGGTATGTCCATTATGAGTTTGTGTTGGTACCGTTTGGCTTGAAAAATGCACCAACTACTTTTATGTGTCTAATGAATGGAGTATTCATAGATTACCTGGACATATTTGTCATTTTCTTCTTGGATGATATTCTTATTTACTCAAAGATAGAGGAGGAGCATGAGAAACATTTGAGGATTGTGCTATAGGTGTTGAGAGAGCACCAATTGTATGCCAAGATAATCAAGTGTACTTTATCTCAAAGGAAAATCCATTATTTGGGCCACATTGTCTTAGAGGAGGGCATAGCGGTAGACCTTGAGAATATTGAAGCAATCAAAGGGTGGCCTAGACCAAAAAATGTTTCAGAAGTGACTTCCTTTATGGGACTAGTTTGATATTATAGGATATTCATTGAAGGTTTCTCCAAGGTCACACATCCAATCAATTCATTGCAAAATAAGTGAACACAATTTTAGTGGACTGCCAAATGTGAGAAGAGTTTCCAACACTTTAAGGAATTATTGACCAGTGCACTTATTTTAAAGGTTGCAAATCTGGATGAGGATTTTTTTGTTTGCACAGATGCATGCAAGGAAGGTATTAGAAGAGTCCTTACACAAAATGGGCATTTCATATGTTATGAATTAGGAAGCTTAAAGAGCATGAAATAAATTATGCTAATCATGACTTAGAGTTGGAAGCCATAGTTCATGCCTTAAAAATGTGTAGGCATTATCTCATGGGTAGGAAATTCAAGTCGAAGACAAATCATAGTGGTCTGAAACACTTGTTTGAGAAGCAAACAATAAATGCTAGAAAAACTAGATGATTGAAATTTCTTAGTGAATATGACGTCGACATCAAGCACATCAAAGGAAAAGAGAATAAAATGGCTAATGCAATTAGTAGGAGGGTGCATGAAATGCATGTTACAACCATTATCATGTATTTTTCATATTTAAACAAAAGAGTTTTGGAAGCTCTAGCATCAGATCAACATTATGCACAAGTTATAGAAGGCTTACAATAGGGAAATATAATGCTGAAATTTAAAGAACACAAGCTGGAAGAGGATGTAATTCTCTTGTTTAGGGACAAAGTTTATGTTCCTAACAATTAGGAATTGAGAAATATAGTGTTGAAAGAGATGCACAATGTACCATATGTTGGTCATCTAGGGTACAAGAAGACAATTGTAGTGGTAACAAGCCAATATTTCTTGCTTGGAATGAAGAAAGACATGTCTGATTACATAGTCAGGTGCATGGAATGTCAAAGGGTGAATACTGAACACAAACATCCAACATGATTGTTACAACCATTTCCCATTCCAAAATGAAAATGGGAGGTATTTATGATATATTTTTTTCACAAAGCCGCTAAGAACATCAAGGAAACATGATTCCATCATGGTAGTGGTCTACAAGCTTACAAAGGCTACACATTTTATTTAGGTGAAAATGAATCACAAGGTAGTCAATATTGTAGATATTTGTATGAAGGAAATTGTTAGGCTACATGGTGTGCCTACGACAATAGTGTTAGAGTGAGATCCTAAATTCACTTCCAATTTTTGGAAGGGGTTGTTTAAGGGATTTGGGACTAATATGAATTTCATCACAACGTATCATCCAAAGTTTGATGGACATATATAGAGGATTAACTCGATAATTGAAGATATGATGAGAATGTATGAAATGGACAAGCCTTCTAGGTGGGAGGACTATCTTCATAATTTGAATTTGCTTATAATAATGGGTATTAGGCATCATTGAAGATGATCCTGTTTGAAGGCTTGTATGGAAGGAAATGCAACACACCATTGAGATGGGATAACTTAGTAGACAAAGCCCTTATTGGATCAATATTGCTAAAGGAAATGGAAGAACATATGGTAAAAATTAGACATAATTTAAAGGTTCCGCATGACAGGAAAAAGATTTAATCTATCGACAAAGGAAAAACACATAGGGAATTCAAAGTGGATGAGAATGCATTTTTAAAAGTGAAGGCTAAAAGGAGCTCGCTAAGATTGGTAAATTTCTCAAAGTTGGCAGTGAGGTATTGTGGTTCATTTGAAGTTCTAGAAAGGATAGGCCTAGTTGCATACATGATTGCATCCATGAGAATTATAATGTGTTTCATGTGTCTTTATTGAAGAAATATGTGCTTGATCCTAACCATGCGATTGATTGGACTGTGATCTAGGAGGAGAACGAATGGGGCTTTCGATTGGAGCCAATCTGCATCTTGGATTGTAAATTCAAAGTGCTCAAGAACAAATCCATCGGCCTGGTAAAGGTCTAGTGGACCTGCTACGGTCCCAAAGATGCCACGTGGGAGCACGAGGATGGCATGTGGGAGGAGTACTCACAAATTTTTGCAAATTTTGAAGAAAAATGAATATACATTTGTATACAAGTGTGCAAGGCTCCATTTGGTAATTGGAGTTCCTGGAGCCACAACTCGAAGACTTCTTGTTCGACTTGTATTAGAATTTGTAAGGGAAGTGGTACATCTTGAAGGATTACGGTGCAAAGAAGGGGTACACTTCCTTGGGTTGTGCAAGTTGAGGGGAACGAGAGATTGTTGGTTGGAATTGTTGCAGGAGTTGTTAACTTGCAGAAGTATCAAATACTTTGATGTAAAAATTGTACATGTATACCAATATGGTGATGTGCACTAAGGACGGGGAAATTGTTGATGTAACATCCCCATTTTTAATCCTTGGCTTAGCGATGTATAATGTAAATACGATGTATGACCATGGGCCCAATGATGTAATATGTAAACATTGTATATCAAAAATAACAAAATAAAAAGTATCACTGACTGTAGATAGACACATATAGATTCATGGGGGATAAGTTTCCACAAGAGAGGGGGATCCAAGGGGGAATTATTCATGTCTATTAATTCCAAGCCACCTTTCTAAATATTTTTACATGAATCTTCTATTTTTCATTTTGAGTGTTTCAAAGCCCCAATCATTGAATACATGCAAGAGGGTTGGTGTGAAAATTCACCTCACATAGTTATTGAGAACATCGGGTTGAGTAAAATTAACATTGGGGAATGTGAGAGTCAAAACTCAAGGGAAAAAGGAAATTTGAATGGGGAGAGAAGGCAATTTTTACAGTTGGGTAGAGGAGAGGAAATGTGGGTGGAGTCTTAGGAGATAGCAGACAACCATAATGGGTTTTGTAGGAAGCTTCTTGGAGTTTCCAAATGCATGAAGCAGGTTGTTAGGCCTGTTATCACACAATTTGTAGTAAGGATAAAGGCTAGAGATTGAAGAGGCAAACTGATGTAACTGGAACCAATCCCACCCAATGTCACCTCGATGGGATGGTTCTTTCTGTTTAGGGAGGTAAGGCCCAGGGGAGACGCCCCTGGTGACTTGGGGTTTTGAGAAGGCAAAGGATTGTAAGACAAAGATAAGTTCCCCCCCCACAAGTCACCACCGAGAATATAGTTTAGATAACAACCAATAATAAAGTATAACCAAAAAATAGAGATACACCTGCTTGAGACAAAGAAACAAGAAACTGATATATGCAAGCTTGATCGCTTGGTTAGTACTTCATTTAACAATCAACACTTCGTTCAAGTAATTCCCTTAAGTCAACCATTCAATTGCTCATAAGAGAAATGTTAGCTGCACAAATGATATTGATAGCAAGAGATGACAACAACACTTAGTTAGTGCAGTTAGTCCTAGGCTAGGGTTAGAATAGTTAGGGTTTCATTCAAAGTATTGAGAGTGGTTTTGATCATAATACTCACAAGCTAGGTCTTAGATCAATGCGTTTCCGGGGTTAATGGAGTCAAAAGGAGGATGCAGGAGCTGAAGGATCAAGACGATAGTAAGGCTAAGGACTAGAAGGTGAAGCTTTGAGGTGTTTCTATGGAAAGGCCTCAAAGTCAAAACCCTAGGGGAGAGAGGCTCACTTTGGTGTAGGGGAACTAGGCCTCAGTGCTCTCTCCTCCTTCCTTAACTCAATGGCAAAACCGACTAGCTTAGAAAATGGCATAGAACTAAGACAAGAGGATTTTCAAGGCAACGTGTTGCTAAGGCAAGGCTTTACCAACAAACCCTAGAAAATCGTCTCATCAAGGTGTAGGATAAATTAGGCCATGATGCGTCTTCTTCTTCTTAGCTCAGAAAGTAAAACGACTAGCAAACAAGAGGGGGAAAGAGTGTAGCTATGGCTAGGATATTTCTCTCTTCAAAAGATGGCTGAAAATATTGACGAGGACATGAGACAAGGACCTACAATGTGTGCTTGTCATCTAGGGTTTATTCAACAAATTTATAACAATATATGCAAGAAATAACAATACAACCATTCAATCAAGAAGTTTTGCAAAAATTTACTTACATATCACCAAGAAATAACATAGAAAACCCTAGTTGTAACACCTTCCATCAAGAAATGCCAAGAAATCCCAATAGAAATCCAAAAATGCCTTCCTTCAACAGGTGTGCCTCACAATTTCAGCCAAAGAACCCAAGTGTAGTGCAAATTTCAGACCTCCCTAATGAGTGAGTGAGAGATGATGAAAAAATGAGAGTGAAAACCCTCAATTTATACTGTACCATGACCTAATTTCACTTTTAGGTTATAAAAAAGGCCGACAAGGCCAAAATACTAAAATCATATTGTTTTACATTAAATGTTCAAAATTAAACTCTAATCAAGCTAAAGAGAGACGTCATGCCCCTTTAAGGGAGACATTAACCCCTTCTAGGGCAGATGCAACATCCTGGAGCAAAACGTTATCCCTCCTTGGGCTTCCCCAGCCTGCCACACGTGCCAACACTACCTCCCAAGACATTCATAAGGCTAGATGACATCATGATCATCATGGGTGATGTCCTAGGCCTTCCAAGGCCAACGTTCCACTGAAAAGGTCACAATCCCCCTAGGTCAAGCTCTGCCAGGGTGCCTCTGTTGGAACGTTGATTCGGATTTTATGAGAAGAATGAAATGAATACATATTATTAACAGGTTCTTAACACAAAATAATAGAGATACAATAAAACTGGTTTTCTATTCAATAATGAAATAAGATGAAACTGTAAAATGTAGCGGAAACAAGCTTGCTGGAATGGTGGCGGCTTATCTTTGAGAAGAGATGTGACGGATGTGTGAATTTGCAAGAAGAAGATTACAATGAGGCTCTGAAGGCCTTTTTAAAATAAACCCGAATGCCAAAAACCCTAGACATCCAAAAACCTAACCCTAGGAGATGGAGTGCCAAAAGTCATGTGGGCCTCGTTTGGGTAAGTTAGTACATCAACTTCTCAGGGTCGTAACTTTTGCATATGATCTCCGTTTTAGGCGTGTGATAGCCTGTTGGAAAGGTATCATCGAGGAGATTCATTTTGGGGGATCAATCATGCCTTCAAATATCATTGAGGAACTCTATCCCGAAAAACCTTCATTTATGCCCTCAAAATGGCCGCAGAAGTTAAAACTGCGAAAAATAGTAAATTGCCAAAATTGTCAGAAAACTGTTTTGAGCTAGTTGGAAAAGGTGGGTGGCCACCATTATCCATATGGATCAAACGTCCTCCTCTTCTTCGGTGCAAAGCCCCTGATCCATCTCTGTCCTGTCTCTACCCCCTGATGGGGTCTTAACATCCATCTAATGTCATCTTCAATCCCATGGAGGTACGAACTGATCATATCCCCATGTGTACCGGTCCAAAATGGTACATGTCCAATGGGCATGATCCTGCACATCAACAGATACGCCCTCCGTGGGCTCATAAGTCATAGGGATCATAGCAATGTCAATCACATCTCATCATAAATATTATTAAACATGTGCAGAAAATAACTAATACAATAGTTAAAAGCTCAAAGACATTACACGAGCATGCAATACAAGTTTGGAGAAAATGACAGGGCGTCATATTGGGCTAGTGTCCACTGGAAAATAAAAGTTTCTAGAAGAGAGCTCATTGAAGACATGTAACTGGGTGAGGTGGTCAAGGGATGTCCTGGAAAGTGGGTGCAGTGGGAGCAGAGGATGCAAGGCTTTACCCATGGGTGCCTTTGTAGAAGGCGAGCTGCACCTGTCTTGGATGAAAATCTTTCCAAGACCATGCATTTATTATTTTATTCTTTATTCTTTTATTTTTTATTTCTTTTTCTTCAAGAGGATGGTCAGGGGACACTGCCCTGGCGTGGTGACCAGTGGTGACAATGTTACCCACAAGTACTTTTGCAGAAATGAGAAGGTTGGCTCGTGATGAGGCCCCCTTTCCCTTGGCCATGTAACCAAGAGTCACTACCCTGGCATGGTAACCAGATGGTGGTAATGTCATATTGCTAGGTACCCATCGACCTAATAGGATGGCTCGCGATGAGACCCCTTATCCTCTGACTAGGTCTTGTTTTTGTTATTTTTGTGAGTCCCTCTTGTTTCTTGCCTAGAAGCCTTTTATTTCTTTCTCGGGGATCCTTGGGTGAAGCATCTCGAGGTTTTAGTCTTAGGCTTTTAACTTTTGGGCCTTTATCTTTCTCTTACCTTCTGGGCCTTTAGCCCCTTCTTCCCACTAGGTAAGGTGAAATCTTGTAAATAGGTCAACCCATTCCCCGGACAAGTGCAAGGGATAGATGGGCGGGAAACAAGATGAAAAATTGGTGTTTTGATGGGAGCAGACGATGGATTTTCAAAATCCCTCCCGAGTGGCAAACCAAAACCTGCGGGCACATGCTTACTAGGGCATCCTATCAATCTCCCCAGACATGGTCAAGTGGGCAAGCGTAAGATCCAATCATTTGTTAGAAATAAAAGGAAATAGATGCACATATTCAAGGGTTTTGATGATCAAAGTGACACATACCATGATACCTGGACTCATTACCTCATGGAGCAAGAGCCATCTCTGACACAAGACCAAGCCGATGGTGATGGATGTTGTTGCTACTGACAAGATAGAGGCATTGCAATGAAGAAAATGTGGGCCCTCTAGGGCCATGCTAAAGTCGTTCCGGCTCTCAGTACTCCATGTCTAGGACCTGTGGGCCTCGAGACATGATCTCCTAGTTATCCCTAAAAGTGGGGGATAACAAGGCCCATAGAGTGAGATTTTTGTGTAAGAAATTACCCCATAGAAAGTGAGCTTGATGCTGTGATATTTTCCTATTGTAGTTGGAATTCCTAAAGTCCCTAGTAGTATCCAACCTATGCTGGAGCCCTAGAGAGAAGTGAGATAGCCCGAGGGACTACTTGGCAGAGAAGGGGATCCCATTCCTTGGATTGTGCAGGTTCAAGGGAAATAGAGTTGGTGGATTGAGATGGTTGTAGGAAATTAGCTTCTTGTGGGTTATATTGGTCTATGAACGGATACTAGACACCCTTAGGATACATCCTTTCTTGTGGATTCATAGCCCCAACTCGGGGATGACTTGTTGTTGAGAACTGGAGCAACAAGTCTATGGTTAAATGGAACGTATATCCTCTACAATTAATTACACATTTGTTTACAAGGATAAGTGCTTTCATCTCTATTCACTGTTTTTATTTATGGTTTTAATTGTTATGCATATATTATATGTTTACAATGAATCAATGTTGTTGTACATGTTAAATAAATTACGTTTATATATATATATATATTTTTTAAGTTAAATATATGAGATTTTGTTTTGTCATGATGCATACATTGTATCATAATTTTTGTTGTTGAATTAGTAATGAGTATGCTACACAAGCTATTTGTAGTTTTCAACCAATTGATATCCAATGAGTTTTTCTACCCCTCACCATTTTATTCAAGTCTATTATTTTTATCACTTGATTACAATTGCTTCAAAACCTCAAAAAGAGGGATGCTTTCTAAATATACCCCTCTAACATATTGATAGATTATGGTATAATTATGATGCTATTCAAACAATAAATTAAGACCTCAAGAAGAGGGGTGTTTTCTAAATATACCCCTCTAACATATTGATAGAATACGACACAATTATGATGTTATTAAGATAGAAACAAAAACAAATATATTGAAAGTTACGCTTTTAAATATATCATATCTAAATACCTGGAATTTGAAGATGGTTGTTTATAAATAGTTATCCTATCATAATGATACACCTATAAGGCTATAGTTGTTTTGTTATTTTGACTGCAATTGATTTATAACTTAATTGAAGTTGGTTGCCTATCTTCTATGCTTTATTTATTAATTTCGATTACACATTTTTCGTGCATATGGTTGAATGGATAGCACATGCAGTATATACTCTTCTCCATATGAGGTTCCCATCTATAGGAAATTTAAAAGAGCCTTAAAAATCAAAAGGAGAGAGGGTAGAAAGGGAAAGCTTGTTATAATTACTCTCATACCAGCCACTATGTGGGGAAGTATCTGGGGTGGGTTTCCAGCGTGGAATTTCAACGTGGAAAAAAAAAAAAAACTTGTTATAATTAGAGTTAGCATTTAAGAAAAGAGTAATTTTTAATGATTTACTATTGGTTATTACATATAACCTTTTGGGGCRTAATAAACTTTTGGGGGGCATAGCATTGGAAACAAAGTTATCACTAAACTTTAAGTGACATCGATTGAGAGGGAATAAATGTATACATAAACAAGTACRACATTGCGCTATATATGTCRCACGAATTCTGCAAGWTGGGTTTCATTTTTGATTGTATATATTAARAAACAATAAATATTTATTACAATGACATTGGAGGAAGTGAAGGCAGCAATAAGACTTCAAAGTCTTTGGCCAATAAGATATCAAATAAATGGGATTTAAAATTTAAAATAAATCATTATTTTTTAAAACTTTAAATAAAGGAGTGTATATTTTATGATCAACCATGAAATAATAGAAAGTCAAGCCTAACTCAAAGCTATATACCATGCCTATCGACATATATAATAAGGGAAAAGTAATGAATATAATAATAGATGATAATTCATATGGTGGATTGAGAGGGAATAGATGTATACATAAATAAGGAAAAAGTAATGAATATAATAATAGATGATGATTCATATGAGGTGAAGATTAATTTTGTTTCGAAGATATTATGTGTGCAAATTTTCTTATAAATATGTTATTAATTTTAAGAGTTTTTAATGCAATAGACTTCATCATTTCATTTACAAAGCATCATTGCAACTTAACATTGGCATGTATCATTATGATTATAAAAATGTCGAATCTTGTAACAAATATTGTTTGTAATTTTCTATATAATCTATATGAATGAATATCAAGTGAAGTCTTGATAAGAGGAGATAAAATGCCAATGAAACAGATAAAGAGCTGTAAAGATTTAATTTTGAATTAGTGACAATTGGGTTGTCAATTTTCATGCTTTTGAAATTTCTGAACTTTCCATAAATGATGACAAGGAACATATTTTAGAGTTACCATCCTTAGAATTGAAGGCTTTTGAAAATGAGAGGTATGTGATGAATATGCTGAGTGAGAGCATAATTGTCTCTATACATGGACATGCTTACAACAAACACATGAGTTGGCATTATGGAATATTTTAATCAATGCAATGGTGCATTAAGTGAATGATGTATATATAGTGAATGTTATTTCACTGCATTTAATATATTGACAATTGAAGTGATTGAATTAATAATGTGTTATAATTTTGAAATCATTTTGAATGTTATTTTTCATATTGGAATGAAAAATTTATACATGCTTATTCATAATTTGTTTGGCTAAATGAAGCTATATTAGGAATGACCTAATTGTAGGTAGAATTGTCTTGGATATGAAGGTAAGTACAAGTCCATAATGAATACTAGTGACTATTGTTGCGAGGGTCAAACATTATGAAAAAAAATCTCATAGTTGTGAAACTTGATTTCTATAAGACACAAATTTAGATTTCTGATTGAAATTTTGCTAATAATATCTCATGATAATTGTATGTGCATGATACATGTTAGATGATGGTTATGTCTAGTATGGATAGATGACGGTTGCTATAAATTGAAAAGCACAAGAATGATGCTACTGTAATGACACTGGAACCCTATGATATGCCTTGATTTCCACGAGTTGTGTTCTAGTAGAGGTTGCCAATGGGATGCCTTAGTAGTAAGACTCAATAGTTTGGATTGTCTATGCACACACTAAAGAGCACTATATTGTGTTGTGTGGGACATGTATTGTGAGTGTCGTAGCTTATAGACAACAATTTGGACTTTCTATGCACACATTGAAGAGAACTATAAGGTGTTGTGTAGGGAAAGTATTGTGAGTGCCATAGTTGGTCTTAAATATGTTATTCATATTATAATACTATGATCAAGAAAGAAATATATTTTTGGTGTGTCAAAGAAGATAATGAGTTGAACCTTGCTTGTGATAGAGTTAGGAAGTAGATATATGTTCATTAAGATAAGTATTGGGTTGATGTGCATACTTTATCTTATTTTATGAATGTATATGTTTCAATTATGACTTGAAATTTATATGAATAAGGTAATTGATGTTTAAAATTGTTGTGATATACATGTGTTCCCTTTGATGAAAGTTATAGGAATATGTTGAAGTGATAAATACCTTGGAGGTGTTCCAAGGTAGTAAAAGGATGATTGAACATTTATGTCCAAGATAGGAAACAACAAGAAAAGTTGTAGTAAAGAGAATGGTAGAGAAGGTACAGCTAAAGGATGAAGACATAAAATGTTGTTGAAAACAAACACAAAGGATGAAGACATAAAATGTTGTTGAAAACAAAAACAAAGGATGATGTTATTCTAAGGGGGGAGGGATACATTTTCCCTGTTTTTTACCCTTTTGAATATTCCAAATTTGATTATGCAATGTTATGCATAATTGATAATGGAATCAAGAAGTATAACTGAGCATGAGCACCTAAAGGGTCTATGGTATCACAAGTAGGGAAAGGTGAGGGGGTCCATTGGATGGTTATAAACCTAGTTACTTGTGTCTCTTATGTATACCTTCCTTTTACGCCTTTCCATTACCCCAACCTTTAACTCTTTTATAATATTGATGTTGAGCCTAACCTATAGTCTATTTGAGATAGGGGAGTGTTGGCAGCCATACATGATTTTTTGCCTTTTAAAAATGACAAATAAACAATTCCTATAGCTGCCTACACTTCGTCATGTAAATATTTGAAGGTGACTTTTAAATTGTAAAAATGATGTTTTGATTATTCCTAATATTTTTATTTTTGCGTTTTTATACTTCATTCATGACTGAAAGCATGAATGAAGTATTAAAAACTTCAAATTATATTTTAATTTAATAAGGCTTGGTCTTGAAAGGTTCAATATGCTTTAAACCTCTTCTACCGAGGGCCTTTTTTTTATTTGAACTCATAAAGGAAACACTTGTTTTAAGACTGTCCTTGTATTGAAAGTTATACCTTGATACTTTGTATGTGAAGAATCGATTAACAAATAGACTATAGGTGGGTTTCATTTAAAGATTCATGGTAAGTCGACTTTGGTTTTAATTCTCGATAGGCCTTTGGTTTGTAAAGAACATCCTCTCCTAACCTTAGCATCTCAACTTCACCCTCTATATTTGTTGAGATTCAAACACACCCGGTCGTAACCTGTACTATGTTTGAGGTGGCAGTTTGAATCGATAGATCCATCATTCCAAGTTAAAGTTTTGAGTTATGCTTTGTACCCAAGGCATTCATTACCTGAAACGACCGATTTTCATGGTTTGAAACCCCTTATGCTCACATTCTAGTTGCGCTAGGGTAATTGATAGCTTAATCCTTTGTTCGGCCCATGATTTCCTCTGTTGCTTCTCCCCTTTATACTCACAACAAGTTCTGGTCGCCTTTGTGACTGTCTGTTCAATCTCGTTTTTGCCTGTCAGAGACACGTTTTTGCGGGAGCGTTCTTGAGAAAACCGTGACGAATTAGATAAAACCCTTGAAAACCCAAAACAAAAATGAGCCCATTTACTTTTATTGTGGGCAGGTTCCTCCAAAACGATACAATTTCAGAGGTACATCTCGTCCTTTGGAGGGAAAAATATCAGAATTTCTTTGTGGCTGAGGTAAGCGTTTTTGGTTTGTTTTGCTCAGAGATTCAAGCCTGTTATGGGTTTTTCTAGGGTTCAAGATTATATGCTTTTATATCTATTATGATTCTGCATAAAATGATTAATCTTTATAAAAAACAAAAGTTTAACCCATTGCCAGATCTTTTTCACCTTGAGCATTATCTAGATTGGGGATACTTGGGAAGTTTGCTTGTATATTAACGATTTCACAAAGCCTAAGAACACAGTAGATTCGCCTTTGCATTTCATAATAAACCCCAACCCCTGTATATCTAACCATTCTATCAAATACCTATGTTTTTATCCACAAAATACCAAGCTATCATAGATCTATTCTCTGCTGCAGTTCAAAACCCCTTGGGAAAAAATGACTTGGTCTGTTTTCATGCATTGAAGGAGATTTTTTTTAGATGTGATAAAGAACAGGACTTTCATGCCCCTACTATTGATCCATTTTCTGATATGGTTCACCAAACAATTGTCCAGAAATACCATAGGCATAAGGAGAGTAATTTAGATTTTAAATTGGTAAACAAGAGGATTAAGCACTTTAATAAAATGATCATTAAAAAAGAAACAACCCAACAAATTCCACTATCATGAATTCAGATGCTCCTTGGTCAAATGGATGAAATAACAAATAGTTGTTGTGTTTTTTGATTTGCTTAGATTTTATTTCTTTTCAATTTCCATTTTTACTATTTTAACTAGCTACAAAAACCTGTGGTTTTTTTTTTTTTTAATTAGTTTGAATTCAAGTCATTTTTAAATAAAAATTAGTAATTAGTTATTAATAATTATCTAACATTTCTCTCATTTCGTTTTTTCAGGGTAGAATGTATCTGATGTTGAGATAATGGGATGGAGCATGCTGGGCTTAGTTGATTTGTTATCTCTTTATGCTTGTTTTGTATTTGGATAAAAACTTACATAGATTCTGGAAGACATAGTAGATTATGAGAGTTTTCAGGCCTCCTATATTTGTAAAGTTTCAGATATTTTTGAGATCTACTCCTATTTTAGAAGATAGGAAGTTAAGCTTCCGTAAACTCTTTAAATACTCTGTACTTTGTAATGAAAACCATCTTGGCCTGGGGCTGAAAGATGGAAAATTAATTCACAAACTTGAATGGAACAACAATATGCATTTTAGCTTTAGCTTCTTGTAAATGGTGTTTTCATTTATGCTTTGTTTATCCTGATATGCTAACAGGTTTTGATAGCTTTAGACTTCACGATCTGTTATATTTTGGGATAATTCTTTTATAAATACTGTCCATATTTCATGCTCTAGATATTAACAGTGTGATCATCTATTTAGCTTAAATGGCATGATTTATCTTTAATTCTAGTTGAATGATTAAATGCAACGTGGTTACTATCAGATTTATCTGAATGTAATTGTTTGCGATCATAAGATCACAGGACCTATTCGTATCATCTATTCTGTTATTTAAACTCAACTGCCAACATATTGTTCTGAATTTATTTAAAACAATCTTAAGGTTCATTGCAGGTTTCCCTCTTGGACGTGGTAGTTGGACGTTCTCTAATCATGCAGATGCTTGGATACACATCATTAACTCACTAACAGGTTAGCTCATTTACATTTTTCTGTCGTTTACTTATCACTGAAACTTGAATGTATGGTTTGGCTTTCGACTATCCACACGTTTCTGTTTCATAGTATTTTTTTTATTATTAGTTTAGATTTATAAAGGAAAAACATAAAAGATATTGTTATGTGATTTCTTTATCTGCTTCTTCGAAGCAATCATCTTTTACATTGAGTTTCGTAAGTTTAGATTACAACTTGCAGTTTGTATATCATGTACATAAGTAGGATAAGTAAATCTTCCTTTTAAATATATCTACAACAATTACACTATACGTATGTACATATATATATATATATATATATATATATATATATATATATATATATATATATAT
>ML801596.1:273643-300932 GCA_009831015.1 Picea engelmannii
TATATAATGATTAGTAATTAGTTAGTTATTTCATTTCTTTCTTTTGTTTCTTTTAGGAATCTTAGATTGGCCAACGGATCCATTAAACCCGTCAGAATGAGTTACACCAAACAACTTGGGTTATTTAGACAACCCCGGACCGGACTCCCTCTTCCAATTAACGGATGGTCATTTTCACCCGTCAACAAATGACGCTAGAAGGAGGGTCAGACTGACAAGATGGCCTTGTAGGAGCCTTTATTTCAAATGTATTCAATTTACCTATGGCTCCCCAAATCACTGTGTTGGAACATGCTTTCCAATTCTCATTACCAGTTATTCCCAACAAGATAGCTAACCTCTTTTCAGAACTCACCTTTGATGGTGAAGGGAACACATATGCAGTAGACCATGTTTCTAAATTTATTTATAAATGTTTAAGACATAAGATCATTGATCCTAGTGTCACGTGTAGATTGTTCGCCCTCACTTTCCGAGGTCGGGTTAGATGTTGGTTTGAATCTTTTCAGGCTAATTCTATTTATTCTTTTTTTGAGTTTGTAATTGATTTGTTATCAGATTTTAACAACTATGATTATGATGAATTAAGTGAATAATTAAGTCGCTTAAGGAAAGAAAATGGTGAATCACTCAATGATTTTTCAATTAGGTTCATTCATGTTTGTACTAGATTCTGGTTGAAAGAAATGTCGCTTATTAATGAATGGTCGAATATCTCGTTTCTCTCTCAGACAAGCAAGATCAATTAATTGTTAACCAATCTGAATTGAGCACTAACACTCAATCTCAAGATGGTTCAAATTTTGATATTGATCTTGAAGATTTTGAAGCACCGCAATTTTTGTCAACTTCTTTCATTTTGGCAAATCATGAGCAACATCATCTTTTACATAATGCAATTTTCACCTCTAATCATTTTTTGTCAATGATGTCTCCTCCTGTTGAAGAACGAACCTTGACTTTAAAAGACGACAGTTGTCACACTCTCATAGATTTTATATATGTTTCTAAAGTAAGGGAGGCCGAGTGTAAAGTTGGTAATCATGTGGACGATAAATCCTCCCCTAATTTAGTTAAAGAGATCCATGATCAATCAATGGGAGACAAAATCATTAGGCAATATTCTATCTCTAGTGATTTGCTTTTAAATTTTCCCTTACACAATGAACCAAATGATCTCTTAGAAACTGTCTCGTATTCTTTGAAAGAGAATACAATAGAGGTTGATCAGTTTATACAAGGAGAGGGGACAAAACCAGATTTCGAAACACATATACCTATCATTTCAAGAGATGCATTATGTCTCCTTAATTCTTCTACATATTATTCCTTGTACCCTGATATTTATTATCCTAATGTTGTGTGATTGCATGTCCATATTACCTTGGAGAGAATTCAACATTATATAATCAGGTACAAAGAGATTACCGAATAGAAGATAAAGAGGGAAATAATTCTGCCCATGAACATATTAATTTTTTTTCTCATCAATTATCTGTGGGTAAATCAAGAAATGATTTGAAAGAGTCTCAAATTGCATTTTCCATTGATTGATCTCAATTTGTGTTTCGAGAAGGATCTAAATTCTTCCATGATCAATTTGAGGTTGAAAAGTATAATCGAACAAATATTATCGTCAATGATGATTATTCAAAAATGTTGGTCGTTCCATTTAGTTCACCTCAAATAGTCAATTTTAAAATATCTAAGCTCAATGAGAAGTTTCAAGAGAATGAGACACTTCTTTCTCGATAAAAAATTATGATAAGTTCTCGCCATCGTGATCCTAACTTTTTACAAGATTCTTTCCTTGATAGTCTAATACTTTATTCTCATCAGGAAGATTCGTCGCATGTGAATTCTTTAAAACAATCCCATGTTAGTAATTGCATGTATTATGATAGGATTGCATATTGGTTGGAGTATTCATATCTCAAAAAGTTTCCAGGGAATGGTATTATTACCTTCACTTTATTTAGAGATCAAAAAGGTAAATTTAACACACTCATTTTATATCCTTTAGATGGAGAAAATATGGAACGAAAGGAAAATTGTCGAGAGGTTGGGGCACTTCGGTTTAGGCCGATGGTTATGTCAGGTCCCCATAACTCTCACAATCTTCATAATCTCATTTTTTCATATGTTTGTAACCCATATAATGACAAAATTGTTGAATGGCTAAAGGATTCATACAACATGAATGTTCAAGGGAATGGTAAGATCATGCTTGCCTTGTTTTTAAATGATGATGATAAAGGTGAGTATGATATATTTTTGTCATTTTTCGATATACTACCATTCTTGTTAGTAAGATGTGATTTTGCTTCTACTGTAGGATTGGAGTTACTCCGATGGCTACATTGGAAGCATGACTTCACGTAGTATTCTGATTTGTTTAGTAGTTAGGGTAGGTTTGGGAGTAGGTTTTCTGTTAGTTTTATTCCTCACTATTTCTCTTTGTAATATTGCAGTCATGAGCACAAGTGGGCGCACCAAGAGAACCATAATATGACTGTTGTCAGGGAAGTCCACTTCATCCTTTTCTCTTTGCTTTTCGTTGAATATTTCTTTTCAAAGCCACAATATTATTATGAAAATTTTAAATGAAAAGTAAAGAGATAAATAAATCTGAGTTGTAACTTCAACCCTGACCCAACGTACCATGAGTAGGACTGTATTCACATCAATGAAGATTTTTCTATTTATTTTTTTTCAGTTTCTAAAGAGATATTCTGTGTGATGTTTTCAGATCCATCTTTGTACATATTTTTTTTGTTTTGATTTATTTTTGTTTTCTAGCATTTAGTTATTTTAATTTTGTTTGTGTTCGCTGCTTTTTGGTTAAATTTATGTCTGTGTCACCTTTTAGTCTGTGGAAGGGAGCTAGAATGCATCATTATGAAGCCACTGTTAGGGTCCTCTCAAAAGCACCAATGCTGTGAATTTCTAAAACATAGACTAGCTAAAGAAAGTTTATGTTTGAAATCAATTTCCTAGTCTCACTTTATAATAATGAGCAGACAAGATCATCTTTAAATCTTTTTACGCTATCCCGGCTTTTAAAGAAAGCAACTCAAGTATGCCTTCCTGTCCTTGAAAAATTGGTTTCATCTAGAAACTAACTTTAGATCATAATGAAGGTGACTAAGCAAAAATTAAAGGATGGAAAATAACAAGTGTTCTAAAAACCAGAATTTTCAGCATCACCCCACTCTTCTGAATATCTTTAAATTTATATCAGATTGTGAATAATTTCTTGAGAGTTGTGGGAAGTGTTTGTAACCCCATTGGGATACTGAACAGGTCTACTGCTAGCGGGTAAATGCATGCATGATGCCAACACAACTTCCCCAGGGGTATTGAACAGACCCACTGGCAACGAAGTAATGTCGGGTTCAAGAAAATTCTCAGGTATAAATTTTGATATTGGTCATAAGCATCCTTCATTTTGAATTGAAATTTCTTGGACAGGGTAGAGGCGCCGAGTGGGTTAATTGACATCCCTGTCGAGGCTATGGATGCCTGCTACCAGTAGTGGCCCTGTCAACAATATCGAAGCCATTGACTTGAACATCGTTGCTCTCGTAGTTAAAATTTGTCACCGGATTTCATTTGAACGGGAAGATATCTTAAGCTGGACCGTGTAATGACTATTGAGATGCTTGATGTCCTTCAACTATGCTTGGATTTGTAATCATTCTAAGAATCCCTAACATGAACTCGTCAGTGACGCAGAGATAATTGCTTCTCCCAGTAAGTCGCCATTGTTGGTAGCCATACATGATTTTTTTCCTTTTAAAAATGACAAATAAACAATTCCTGTAGTTGCCTATGCTTTGTCATGTAAATATTTGAAGGTGAATTTTAAATTGTAAAAATGATGTTTTGATTATTCCTAATATTTTTATTTTTGCATTTTTATACTTCATTCATGACTGAAAGAATGAATCAAGTATTAACAACTTCAAATCGTATTTTAATTTAATAAGCCTTGGTCTTGAAAGGTTCAATATGCTTTAAACCTCTTCTACTGAGGGCCTTTTTTTGCTTTGAACTCATAAAGGAAACACTTGATTTAAGACTGTCCTTGGATTGAAATTTATACCTTGATACTTTGTATGCCAAGAATCGATTAACAAAGAGACTATAGGTGGGTTTCATTTAAAGATTCATGGTAAGTCGACTTTGGTTTTAATTCTCGATAGGCTTTTGGTTTGTAAAGAACATTTTCTCCTAACCTTAGCATCTCGACTTCACCCTCTATATTTGTTGAGACTCAAACACACCTAGTCGTATCTTGTACTTTGTTTGAGGTGGCAGTTTGAATCGACAGATCCATCATTCCAAGTTAAAGTTTTGAGTTATGCTCTGTACCCAGGGTATTCATTACCTGGAATGACCGATTTTCATGGTTTGAAACCCCTTATGCTCACATTCTGGTCATGCTAGGGTAAATTCTAGCTTAATCCTTTGTTAGGCCCAAGATTTCCTCTGTTTTTTCTCCCCTTTATACTCACAACAAGTTCTGGTCGCCTTTCTGACTGCTTGTTCAATCCTGTTTTTGCCTGCCGGAGACATGTTTTTGCGGGAGCGTTTCTGAGCAAACCGTGACGAATTAGATCAAACCTTTGAAAACCCAGAACAAAAATGAGCCCATTTACTTTCACCGCAGGTAGGTTCTTCAAACATGATATATTTTCATAGGTACATCTCGTCCTTTGGAGGGAAAAATATCAGAATTTCTTTGTGGGTGAGGTAAGCGTTTTTGGTTTGTTTTGCTCAGAGATTCAAGCCTGTTATGGGTTTGGCTAGGGTTCAAGATTATATGCTTTTATATCTATTACGATTATGCATAAAATCATTAATGTTTATAAAAAATGGAAGTTTAACCCACTGTCGGATCTTTTTCACCTTGAGCATTATCCAGATTGGGGATACTTGGGAAGTTTGCCTATATATTAACGATTTCACCTCGCCCGAGAACACAGTAGATTATCTTATGCATTTCATAATAAATCCCAACCCCTATATAGATAACCATGATATCAAATACCTGTGTGTTTATCCACAAAATACCAAGCTATCACAGATCTATTCTTTGTTGCAACTCAAAACCGCTTGGGCAAAAATGCCTTGGTGAGTTTTCATGCATTGAAGGAGATTTTTTTTAGATGTGATAAAGAAGAAGACTTTCATGCCCCTACTATTGATCCATTTTTTGATATGGTTCACCAACCAATTGTCAAGAAATACCACATGCATAAGGAGAGTAATTCAGATTTTAAATTCGTAAACAAGAGGATTAAGCACTTTAATACAATGATCATTAAAAAAGAAACAACCCAACAAATTCCACTATCATGAATTCGGATGCTTCTTGGTCAAATGGCTGAAATAAAAAATCGTTGTTATGTTTTTTGATTTGTTTAGATTTTATTTCTTTTTAATTTTGATTTTTACTATTTTAACTAGCTACAAAAACCTGTAGCTTATATTTTTTTTTAATTAGTTTGAATTCAAGTCATTTTTAAATAAAAATTAGTTATTAGTTATTAATAATTATCTAACATTGCTCTCGTTTCATTTTTTCAGGGCAGAATGTATCTAATGTTGAGATAATGGGATGGAGCATGTTGGACTTAGTTGATTTGTTATCTCTTTATGCTTATTTTGTATTTGGATAAAAACTTTCATAGATTTTGGAAGATATAGTAGATTATGAGAGTTTTCAGGCCTCCTATATTTGTAAAGTTTCAGATATTTTTGAGATCTACTCGTATCTTAGAAGATAGGAAGTTAAGCTTCCATAAACTCTTTAAATACTATGTACTTTGTAATGAAAACCATCTTGGCCTGGGGCTGAAAGATGGACAATTAATTCACAAACTTGAATGGAACAACAATATGCATTTTAGTTGTAGCTTCTTGTAAATGGTGTTTTCATTTATGCTTTGTTTATCCTGATATGCTAACAGGTTTTGATAGCTTTAGACTTCACGATCCGTTATGTTTTGGGATAATTCTTTTATAAATACCGTCCATATTTCATGCTCTAGATATTAACAGTGTGATCATCTATTCAACTTAAATGACATGATTTATCTTTAATTCTAGTTGAATGATTAAATGCAACGTGGTTACTGTCAGATTTATCTTAATGTAATTGCTTGCGATCATAAGATCACAAGACCTATTCGTATCATCTATTATGTTATTTAAAACCAACTGCCAACATATTGTTCTGAATTTATTTAGAACAATCTTAAGGTTCATTGTAGGTTTCCCTCTTGGACGTGGTAGTTGGACATTCTCTAATCATGCAGATGCTTGGATACACATCATTAAATCACTAACAGGTTAGCTCATTTACATTTTTCTGTTGTTTACTTATCACTAAAACTTGAATATACATGGTTTGGCTTTCGACTATCCACACATTTCTGTTTCAGAGTAATTTTTTTTTTATTAGTTTAGATTTATAAAGGAAAAACATAAAAGATATTGTTATATGCTTTCTTTATCTGCTTCTTCGAAGCAATCATCTTTTACATTGAGTTTCGTAAGTTTAGATTAAAACTTGCAGTTTGTATATCATGTACATAAGTAGGATACGTAAATCTTCCCTTTAAATATATCTACAATAGTTACACTATACGTATGTACATATATATAATGATTAGTAATTAGTTAGTTATTTCATTTCTTTCTTTTGTTTCTTTTAGGACTCTTATATTGGCCAACGAAGCCATTAAACCCGTCGAAACGAGTTACACCAAACGACTTAGGTTATTTAGACAACCCCGGATCAGACTCCCTCTTCCAATTGACGGACGATCATTTTTGCTCGTCAACAAATGGCGCTAGAAGGAGGGCCAGACTGACAAGATGGCCTTGTAGGAGCCTTTATTTCAAATGTATTCAATATCCCTATGGCTCCCCAAATCATTGTGTTGGAACATGTTTTCCACTTCTCATTACCAGTTATTCCCAACAAGAAAACTAACCTCTTTTCAGAACTCACCTTTGATGGTGAAGGGAACACATTTGTAGTAGACCATGTTTCTAAATTTCTTTATAAATGTTTAAGACATAAGATCATTGATACTAGTGTCACGTGCAGATTGTTCGCGCTTACTTTCCAAGGTCAGGTTAGATGTTGGTTTGAATCTTTTCAGGCTAATTCTATTTATTCTTTTTTTGAGTTTGTAATTGAGTTTTTATCAGATTTTAACAACTATGATTATGATGAATTAAGTGAAGAATTAAGTCGCTTAAGGAAATAAAATGGTGAATCACTCAATGATTTTGCAATTAGGTTCATTCATGTTTGTACTAGATTCTCGTTGAAAGAAATGTCGCTTATTAATGAATGGTTCGAATATCTCGTTTCTCTCTCAGACAAGCAAGATCAATTAATTGTTAACCAATCTGAATTGAGCACTAACACTCAATCTCAAGATGGTTCAAATTTTGACATTGATCTTGAAGATTTTGAAGCACCACAATTTTTGTCAACTTCTTTCATTTTGGAAAATCATGAGCAACATCATCTTTTACAAAATGCAATTGTCACCTCTAATCATTTTTTGTCAACGATGTCTCCTCCTGTCGAAGAATGAACCTTGACTTTAAAAGACGACAGTTGTCACACTCTCATAGATTTTATATCTGTTTCTAAAGTAAGGGAGGTCGAGTGTAAAGTTGGTAATCATGTGGATGATAAATGTTCCCCTAATTTAGTTGAACAGATCCATGATCAATCAATGGGAGACAAAATCATTAGGCAATCTTCTATCTCTAGTGATTTGCTTTCAAATTTTCCCTTACACAATGAACCAAATGATCTCTTAGAAACTGTCTCGTATTCTTTGAAAGAGAATACAATAGAGCTTGATCAGTTTATACAAGGAGAGGGGACAAAACCAGTTTTCGAAATGCATATACCTATCATTTCTAGAGATGCATTCCGTCTCCTTAATTCTTCTACATATTATTCCTTGTACCCTGATATTTTTTATCCTAATGTTGTGTGATTGCATGTTCCATATTACCTTGGAGAGAATTAAACATTATATAATTAGGTACAAAGAGATTATCGAATAGAAGACAAAGAGGGAAATAATTCTTCCCATGAACATATTAATTTTTATTCTCATCAATTATCTATGGGTAAATCAAGAAATGATTTGAAAGAGTCCAAAATTGCATTTTCCGTTGATTCATCTCAATTTGTCTAAGGATCTAAATTCTTCCATGATCAATTTGAGGTTGAAAAGTATAATCGACCAAATATTATCGTCAATGATGATTATTCAAAAATGTTGGTTGTTCCATTTAGTTCACCTCAAATTGTCAATTTAAAATATCTAAGATCAATGAGAAGTTTCAAGAGAACGAGACACTTCTTTCTCAATCGAAAATCATGATAAGTTCTTGCCATCGTGATCCCAACTTTTTACAAGATTCTTTCCTTGATAGTCTAATACTTTATTCTCATCAGGAAGATTTTTCGCATGTGAATTCTTTAAAACAATCCCATGTCAGTAATTGCATGTATTATGATAGGATTGCAGATTGGTTGGAGTATTCATATCTCGAAAAGTTTCCAGGGAATGGTATGATTACCTTCACTTTATTTAGAGATCAAAGAGGTAACTTTAACACACTCATTTTATATCCTTCTGATGGAGAAAATATGGAATGAAAGGAAAATTGTCGGGAGGTTGGGGCACTTTGGTTTAGGCCGATGGTTATGTCAGGTCCCCATAACTCTCACAAGCTTCATAATCTCATTTTTTCATATTTTTGTAACCCATATAATAACAAAATTGTCAAATGGCTGGAGGATTCATACAACGAGATTGTTCAAGGGAATGGTAAGATCATGCTTGCCTTGTTTTTAAATGATGATGATAAAGGTGAGTATGATATATTTTTGTCATTTTTCAATATACTACCATTCTTGTTAGTAATATGTGATTTTTCTTCTAGTGTAGGATTGGAGTTACTCCGATGGCTACATTGGAAGCATGACTTCATGTAGTATTCTGATTTGTTTAGTTGTTAGGGTAGGTTTAGGAGTAGGTTTTCTTTTAGTTTTATTCCTCACTATTTCTCTTTGTAATAATGCAGTCATGAGCACAAGTGGGCACACCAAGAGAACCATAATATGATTGTTTTCAGGGAAGTCCGCTTGATCCTTTTCTCTCTGCTTTTTGTTGAATATTTCTTTTCAAAGCCACAATATTATTATGAAAATTTTAAATAGAAAGTAAAGAGATAAATAAATATGAGTTGTAACTTCAACCCTGACCCAACGTACCACGAGTAGGACTGTATTCACATCAATGAGGATTTTTCTATTTTTTCAGTTTCTAAAGAGATATTTCGTGTGATGTTTTCAGATCCATCTTTGTACATATTTTTTCTGTTTTGATTTATTTTTGTTTTCCAGCTTTTGGTTATTTCCATTTTGTTTGTTTTCGTTGCTTTTTGGTTAAATTTATGTCTATGTCACCTTTTAGTCCATGGAAGGGAGCTAGAATGCATCATTATGAAGCGACTGTTAAGGTCCTCTCAAGAGAATCAATGCTGTGAATTGATGAAACACAGACTAGCTAAAGAAATTTTTTGTTTGAAACCAATTTCCTGGACTCACTTTATAATCATGAGCAGACACGATTATCTTTAAAGTTTTTTACGTTGTCCCAGCTTTTAAAGAAAGCAACTCAAGTATGCCTTCCTATCCTTGAAAAATTGGTTTCATCTAGAAACTAACTTCAGATAATAATGAAGGTGACTAAGAAAAAATTAAAGGCTGGAAAATAACAAGTGTTCTAAAAACCGGAATTTTCAGCGTCACCCCGCTCTTTTGAATATCTTTAAATTTATATCAAATTGTGAATAATTTATCGAGAGTTGTGGGAAGTGTTTGTAAACCTGTCGGGATACTGAACAGGTCTGATGGCAGTGGGTAAATGCATGCATGATTCCAAGACAACTTTGTCGGGGTACTGAACAGACCCGCTGGCAACGAAACAATGTCAGGTTCAAGAAAATTCTCAGGGATAAATTTTGATATTGGTCATAAACATCCTTCATTTTGAATTGAAATTTCTTGGACAGGGTAGAGGCATCAGAGTGGGTTAATTGGTATCCATGCCGAAGCTATGGACGCCTGCTTCCAGAAGTGGCCCTGTCAACAGTATCGAAGCCATTGACTTGAACATCGTTGCTCTCATAGTTAAAATTTGTCACCGGATTTCATTTGAACGGGAAGATATATGAAGCTGGAATGTGTAATGATTGTTGAGATGCTTGATGTCCTTCAACTATTTTTGGATTTGTAATCATTCTAAGCAGCCCTAACATGAACTCATCGATGACACAAAGATAACTGCTTCCCCCAACAAGTTGCCATTGTTGGCAGCCATACATGATTTTTTTCCTTTTAAAAATGACAAATAAACAATTCTAGTGGCTGCCTATGCTTCGTCATGTAAATATTTGAAGGTGACTTTTAAATTGTAAAAATGATGTTTCGATTATTCCTAATATTTTTATTTTTGTGTTTTTATACTTCAATCATGACTAGAAGAATGAATGAAGTATTAAAAACTTCAAATCGTATTTTAATTTAATAAGGTTTGGTCTTGAAAGGTTCAATATGCTTTAAACCTCTTCTATTGAGGGCCTTTTTTTTCTTTGAACTCATAAAGGAAACACTTGTTTTAAGACTGTCCTTGGATTGAAAGTTATACCTTGATACTTTGTATGCCAAGAATCAATTAACAAATAGACTATAGGTGGGTTTCATTTAAAGATTCATGGTAAGTCGACTTTGGTTTTAATTCTCAATAGGCTTTTGGTTTGTAAAGAACATCCTCTCCTAAACTTAGCATCTCGATTTCACCCTCTATATTTGTTGAGATTCAAACACACCCGGTTGTATCTTGTACTCTATTTGAGGTGGCAATTTGAATCGACAGATCCATCATTCCAAGTTAAAGTTTTGAGTTATGCTCTGTACCCATGGCATTCATTACCCGAAACGACCAATTTTCATGGTTGGAAACCCCTTATGCTCACATTCTAGTCATGCTAGGGTAACTGCTAGCTTGATCATTTATTAGGACCAGGATTTTCTTTGTTGTTGCTCCCCTTTATACTCATAGCAAGTTCTGGTCACCTTTGTGACTGTCTGTTCAATCTCATTTTTGCCTGCCAGAGACACGTTTTTGCAAGAGCATTTTTGAGCAAACCATGACGAATTAGATCAAACCCTTGAAAAACCAAAATGAAAATGAGCCCATTTACTTTCATCTCGGGCAGGTTCTTCAAAAACGATATAGTTTCAGAGGTAAATCTCGTCCTTTGGAGGGTAAAATCTCAGAATTTTTTTGTGGCTGAGGTAAGCGTTTTTGGTTTGTTTTGCTCAGAGATTCAAGCCTGTTATGGGTTTGGCTAGGGTTCAAGATTATATGCTTTTATATCTGTTATGATTCTGCATAAAATGATTAATATTTATAAAAAACGAAAGTTTGACCCACTATAAGATCTTTTTCACCTTGAGCATTATCCATATTGGGGATACTTGGGAAGTTTGCCTATATATTAATGATTTCACCTCGCTCGAGAACACAATAGATTCACCTCTGCATTTGATAATAAACCCCAGCCCCTGTATAGCTAACCATGCTATCAAATACCTGTGTGTTTATCCACAAAAGACCAAGCTATCACATATCTAATCTCTGTTGCAGTTCAAAACCCCTTGGGGAAAATTGCCTTGGTTTGTTTTCATGCATTGACGAAGATTTTTTTTAGATGTGATAAAGAACATGACTTTCATGCGCCTACTATTGAGCCATTTTCTGATATGGTTCACCAACCAATTGTCAAGAAATACCACCGACATAAGGAGAGTAATTTAGATTTTAAATTGGTAAACAAGAGGATTAAGCACTTTAATAAAATGATCATTAAAAAAGAAACAAGAGGATTAAGCACTTTAATAAAATGATCATTAAAAAAGAAACAACCCAACAAATTCCACTTTCATGAATTTGGATGCTCCTTGGTCAAATGGCTAAAATAGCAAATAACTGTCATGTTTTTTAATTTGCTTAGATTTTATTTCTTTTTAATTTTGATTTTTACTATTTTAACTAGCTACAGAAACCTGTAGCTTATTTTTTATTTTTTTTTAAATTAGTTTGAATTCAAGTCATTTTTAAATAAAAATCAGTAATTAGTTATTAATAATTATCTAACATTGCTCTCATTTCGTTTTTTTTTAGGGAAGAATGTATCTGATGTTGAGATAATGGGATGGAGCATGATGGACTTAGTTGATTTGTTATCTCTTTATGCTTATTTTGTATTTGGATAAAAACTTTCATAGATTCTGGAAGATATAATAGATTATGAGAGTTTTTAGGCCTCCTATATTTGTAAAGTTTCAGATATTTTTGAGATCTACTCCTATCTTAGAAGATAGGAAGTTAAGCTTCCATAAACTCTTTAAATACTCTGTACTTTATAATGAAAACCATCTTGGCCTGGGGCTGAAAGATGGACAATTAATTCACAAACTTGAATAGAACAACAATATGCATTTTAACTTTAGCTTCTTGTAAATGGTGTTTTCATTTATGCTTTGTTTATCCTGATATGCTAACAGGTTTTGATATCTTTAGACTTTATGATTTGTTATGTTTTGGGATAATTCTTTTATAAATACCRTCCATATTTCATGCTCTAGATATTAACAATGTGATCATCTATTCAGATTAAATGACATGATSTATCTTTAATTCTAGTTGAATGATTAAATGCAACGTGGTTACTATCARATTTATCTTAATGTAATTTCTTTTGATCATAAGACCACATGACCTATTCGTATCATTTGTTCTGTTATTTAAACTCAACTGCCAACATATTGTTCTGAATTTATTTAGAACAATCTTAAGGTTCATTGCAGGTTTCCCTCTTGGACGTGGTAGTTGGACGTTCTCTAATCATGCAGATGCTTGGATACACATCATTAACTCACTAACAKGTTAGCTCATTTAYATTTTTYCGTCGTTTACTTATCACTGAAACTTGAATGTATGGTTTGGCTTTCGACTATCCACACGTTTCTRTTTCATAGTATTTTTTTTATTAGTTTAGACTTATAAAGGAAAAATGGAAAATATATTGTTATGTGCTTTCTTTATCTGCTTCTTCGAAGAAATCATCTTTTACATTGAGTTTCGTAATTTTAGATTAAAACTTGCAGTTTGTATATCATGTACATAAGTAGGATAAGTAAATCTTCCTTTTAAATATATCTACAACAATTACACTATACCTATGTACATATATATATATATATAATGATTAGTAATTAGTTAGTTATTTCATTTCTTTCTTTTGTTTCTTTTAGGACTCTTAGATTGGCCAACGGAGCCATTAAACCCGTTGGAATGAGTTACACTAAACGGCTGGGTTATTTAGACAATCTCGGACCATAATCGCTCTTCCAATTGACGGATGGTCATTTTCGCCCATCAACAGGGAGGTGGACCTAACCACCTCCTAGATTTAGGAAAGCACCTCCTACATTCTAGGAATTCATACTCGCATTATTGGAACTAAGATAAGTTGGATTAGGACTCTCTTTCCACCTTTCACTCATGCCAAGAGAGAAAAATTCAAATGGGGGTAGAGCAGGTCCTGTTTTTGGAAGCCTTTGAGAAGAGAAAAATGGAGTTTTACCTTGGAAAAGGGAGTTGCCATACTATGGGACTGAATATCCCATGAAATAAAGTTAGCATATCATTGTGACAAGAAGGAGAAAGAGATAAATCCATAGAGAAGATGAAGAAAAGAATGATGTGCAACATTAGAAACCATATTGAGTAGAGAGACACCTTTATATTCCTTGAAGGAAGTAGATCATAAAATTCCCAAGAACCAAGAGAAATTACAATGGAGATTAATTTGAAATAGATAATAGTTTGGAATTTCTATACACACACTGAGGAGCACTAGATGGAAGAACTTCTGAGGGGTTGTTTAGTAGAGAAGGGAACATCTTCTTTTTGTTGTGTGGGGTAGGTATTGTGAGTGCCAAATGATGGTCTGATGTAATAACTCAACAATGGGTTGTTTGGTTGATCTTTTGTTTCCTTTTTGGATGGGAAGGTTGACCTAAGAGTTCAACATTTGTCTTGTCACCCTGGTGGTCTCATATCCTAGCTAAGGGGTGGCATCCATAGAGGATTTCCTACGATTGAGTGGAAAATTTATCTACCTCAATTAGTTTCTTGATATTCAATTGTTGGGAAATATAAGTACCCCTTCATTGCTCAAAAATTTATTATCATTTTATGAGTGTAATTCTGTGTTTCTTATGGTTGAATTCACGATAATTTTTCTGTAAGATCGATCAATAAATCAGTTGCAAAAGAAAAACTCATATGAGATAACTATTTGGCAAAAGAAATATACCGAGCTCTGGGATTTCTAATTATACTCTAATTGATCAATTATAAGTGGTTTATCTTTTGAATTGCATATCTTTGGTTAGTTGTGTCTAAAATTTAGAACTAAACAAAATAAAGAAGACAATTCAAGAAATATTTCCAAACTTATCTTCACGATGATGCATTACAATGAAATAACCCTTCATTGCACCTGCTAATATAACATATGAATGTTGGGTTACAAAGAAACTCACCCAAGGTTTTTTAAGACTCATTTAGGAATGTAGATGGTGGATGTATATTTATAAAGCATCCTTGTTCACATGAAATTCAATTTGTGTCATTATTAATTTAGGGAAGGAAGAAGCAATGTGTTGGGCACCTTCTAAATGCTTGTGATAAACCAACAAAAATTCATGTGCTACACTTGTGTATATTTAGTTGTGGGTTCTACATCAAAGGCACTAGTCCCTTCATGTCATAAAATAAATGGATTTATGAAACCACATTCCATTTTTCTCATGATAAAACAATACAAATAAGTTAATTTTGATTGAGTCATAATAGATTTTTGTGATGAAGAAACTCGAGAGTATTTATTCTAATATTACTAGACTGAATTAAATGGAGAGTTATCCCCAATATTGGTAGAGTTTTTCAAGGTTATTAATCCTTTCAAGGTCATTGAATTTGTTGATGATGCAAATTAAAACATTTGATGGAATCAATGCATTTAAATTCTATCATTGTGTGTTTTCTTATCCCATAAATTCCTCTTGTGATAGAGTTAGGTATTGTTTTGTGAGTTGGGTTCTTGTCGAAAATAATTAGCAATGTTGTAGTGACTTTCAGAGACAAGATCATAAACCTAGAAGTACAGTGAAATTTTTCTTTGGATAATTCTTCGAGGCTTAAGGACCTAGCATAAGAAATTTCATAATATGAGAAAGAAATGTTTGAAGGGATACAACTCAATCAATATCACTACAACACACTCCTCTATCTATACTCTTCAAAGGCCAGGGACCTCCTAAGGCATAAAGAGATCACTAAAGAAGTTGCAAAGAAGTTTGCATTGAAGAAGGGAGGGATTTGAAGTATACAAATTATGGTATTCTCCAACCTTCCCCCCAAATGGAGCCACATTCACAACAATTGTCAAGTTAGTTGTTTCCCATAAGGATGGAGATATGACATTTGACATGGTGAAGAAAATGGTAAGTCATGACTCATAATCTCTCCCCGAGGTTGAGGTCTTACAACCCCATTATGTTTTTTTTCAAAAAAAGGGGAAGATAAGGCATATGAAGTGGATGACTACATGGTGTGTAGAGGTGTTCAACTCGAGGTAAATGAGTTAGAAGCACTCTCAAGGATGAGTGTTGAAGTGGGTAGAGTGGATACAGTGTATTCATTGCTTCATTTAGACTAAGGATTAAGGTGAGGAGGGTATTTGCATCTACTTGTGATGGCATTGGGTAATGATTTAATAGTAAGGTTGGTTGCGAGGTGCGTGTTGAGAGTATTAGGAATGGATTCAAAAATTCCTGCATATATTTATTAAAACACTACATGAATTAATCCTTATTTTAATGATTAGTATTGAGGGACATTGCATCAACATTCATCTAGGGTTCAATGTAGAGGTCTATTGAGAAATATTTTTCTTCTTCGATCCACACTTACATTAAATCCCGACTTTATATCATGCATAATCTATCACGACCATCTTGGTTGTTGTGTCCTAAAACAACCAAGTTTCATTCTTAACCGATCTTCGACTTGATGAAGGGAGGTGCATCGAGTAACAACTTAATGTGATCTAACAATTAAAGCAGGGAATTAGATTGTTTTGTGATAGGTAAAGGAACTATTAGTGTGTCCTATGTGATCAATCCAAATTAATGAAGAATGTTAATCTTACTCAAGGGAGTCAAGTGTAATGCACTATCACTTAAATAGAAACATGAAAATAACAAGTAAGCAACCCCAAATGGATAGCACTATTGACACAGATGGAATTGAATCAATTACACATATATTCCTGGTACAAAACAATTGAGCTATAAATAATGGCATGATCATAGCAAAGTAATGAATTGTTGTGGCTCAAGCTATGAGAATAAAAATGAAGAGCTCAATCTTGTTTAGTGATCAAAATGTGCAAAATTGTGGAACATGTGGCACTATTTATAAATGGAATAATACAATAGATCAAAATGATCAAGTGTCATTAGAGGTAGTTTAGAAGTCATCTTATAATATGCCAATTAGGGAAATGAATTCCTTGATTCCTGGATGCTAGTAGCTCAAGAACATAATGACTCTATCTAATTTGATCACTAATGTTGGAGTGGATTAAGTTAGATTTGATAAGTTGTCCTGGTAGGTGTGCCAATTTTCTCAACTACAAGATTTGGTTTATGTGACCAGAGACTTTAGAGTTGAGGTAGTACGATTGGATGAGCATTGATCAATTGATGGTGCCATAGGGATTCTATGTTAATGTGATATTATAATAATATAGTAATAATTTATTTTTAAGGTCACAACCAAGCCAGACACCAAATTGGTGTATGAGACCCCCTCCGCCCAAAGATTTGACTGGTAAATTCTACGGAGGTATACATACCCTACCCCCTCTGGATTTGAACTTGTGACCTCTTAGGAGGAAACACATGTTCTTAACCATTAGGCCCACTTAGGCTGTGTTGTAGATTAATTATGTGTTGTATATTAGACGTGGGTTGCAAGGGTATTGATAGAAACAATAATAATGTGAGTCATGTGTTGGTTGTGAAAGAATTGTAATTAAACTTAACAAGAGAGTGTTTTTTATTACAAACAAGGGGGTCTCATACACAAGTTTGGTGTTTTATTATTATTATTATATAGTCATTTAATGTAAAGTTACAACTTCCTTTTCCTCTCAAAGTACATGTTGACTTGTGCCAACTTGTTTTTTTTTGTAAGTTCAGTGTCTAATCTATTAAAATACAGTAAAAAAAACAGAGATTGTCCCTGAGAGTGGACAAAAATGGGCCTTCCCTTAGTGGGAAACCAGGCTGGAATTCTACCTGCCCTTAATGGGAAACCATGCATACCCCAAAAAACTTAGTTTTAGTTGCTCTAGTGTTTTTTGCCAGAAACCAGTAAAGCTAAAAAAATCTAAAAAACCTGAAAAGTGGTGCAGAGGCCAGAGCCTCAAGAACAGGGGCAGTCCATAGGAGTTTATTCGATGACTGGAAAACCACCAAAGTCATTATCATTGTCGCTGGATGAGTTGGATTTGTTCGAGGACGGGTGCTTGACCAGTAGGCTTGTTGTTTTTATGCCAGGAACCTTCAGTGAGTTGTGCATGCCTGGGGCACTCAATGTGCTTTCCGTGCCTGGAACCATTGCCTTCACCGAATTGCGCATGCTTGGAGTCATCAACTTGCCACTCATGCCTGGAGGAGTCACCTTAGCATTGATGCTAGGTGTCTCTGGAGGCGTTGAGGAGGTGGGATGGGCCGCAGAGGGAGGATGACAAGTGTTGGCGGAGGTCAGAGCAAAGGGGGGAGGGCGAGTTGTGGGGGAGTGGGGTGAGTGAGGTGAGCTAGAGGGGCTAGGAATGAAGACACCAGGGAGGATGAGGAGGGAACGGGTGAGGAGATTTTTGACCAACCAATAGCTTCATCGATGCCTGGAGGTGCAACGAGATGCCGGGCGGGAACCAAAGATCTCGTTTTCGCAGTCATCAAGCAATTGTCGTAAGGAGCCTGGAACTAAGTGATAAAAAACATCCTGGTTGGACAGGAAGGGAAGGTGAGGAGTTATGGAGGTTCTCTTTCCATGGCCACTTCACCCCAGGGTGGGGTTGGCGCGTCAGTGAGGAGGCATGGGCGAGTAATTGGGAAAACTGGGTGCAGAGGAAAGCCACCACCTTGCACTAAGAGCATAGGGACATCGACTATGGAGCATTGAGAGCTCATTTGGAAGGGAGGCAGGGTGAGAATGAGGGGAGTGAAGTGGTCAAGGGAAGAGTGTGAGGATGGTGGGGGGTCATGTCCGACACCATTATGGTCGTCAGATTGTTGGAGCGTGGGAGTTGTAGGTGAGTACAGAGACTTTGTGGGTGAGGGACAGGGGCCATGGGCGGAGTGAATGAGCCTCGTATTGGGGGGGAGGGTAGTTAAGGCACATGAGGGGGGGATGAGGTGGCACGTGTCCGGTCATCGCGACATGTGCCGGGAGAGGAGGTGGAGGCCACCGTGTGGTCACCCGCATCTGGGGTACTTGCACCAACTTGTTAACTTAAATAGTCACATTGAATTCTTAATTTCTTAATATTTTTATATTCATATTTCTAGAAGGTTTTAGCAATTTTATAATTTTATTATTAATATCGAAAAATCATGTTTATGTTAATTAAATTTAAAAGAAAATTTAATCACTCGGTTTTGTATGGTGATAATATCTTTAAAGAAGTGCAATTTTATTAATACTTAGGTATTGATTCCAAGTGTTATTTAAACAAGAATCATAATGTCGAGAATAGAATCATCAGTGGTTGGAAAACTTATTGTAGTTTTGAAAACAAATGCATAAACGCCCATGGAATTTGGATTTAAGAAAATAAATTGTTTTTGATAGTTTAATTATCTTGGTTATTCTTTATGGCTATGAAGTTTGGGCCTCCAACATTACTCATGAGACTTGGAATAAAATTGAATAAATCCCAAAAATGTTCATAAACTATATATTTTAAAATTAAATACACCACTCCTTACCTCATTCTTTTGATTGAATGTCATGAAGTCTAAAACCATGATTAGATATTTAGATTATAAGCACAAATTATTCAAGTTAAACAAAGATAAGTTCTTTGCTATTGCTTATAGTGTGCATCACAATGACTGCATGCTTAAAAGATGACGAGTGAGAGATTTTGAGGCTTGGCTTAGCTACTAGAATTTAAAGAGGATGATCAAATTGACAATATTGAATCTTCCATCCCTATGCAGTTTAAAAATAAGATCTAAATGATCATAACGAAATCATTAATAAGAAGAAGTTGAAATATCACATTCTTTTTATAAATCTTAGTTTGATTGATCAAAATTAATTTTCCAACATTTTGAGCTCAAAGAACAAAATGAATTTTTCCAAAATCATGGTGAAGGCTCATGAGCTCCACATTGAAACTACTCATTTGACTAACCCAAACATACAACATGATGAGCACCGTTATTTCCTTCTAACATGCTCAATGCTTAACAATATAAGACATAACTTTACCTAGTTTCATAACTTAATAACTCTTCAAAACTTCATTCCTTATGAAAACCATAATGAATTTGGTGCTTTCATTTCCCGCTAATTCAAATATAAAAATAACATTCTAAAGAATATTTAATCTATTCATCGATAAACTTTTATAGTATTAAGAAACCATAAACATAAACATTGTCACATTGTCATCATGAATGAATATTAGTAATAACACACATTTTTTTTAGTTGGTAAATTAATATTAGCCATAGTGTTATTGAAATGAGCTCTTTTGCACTAGATATATGGTTATCTTAATATATTTCCGTGGTCACCTTATTATTATTTTACCATATTTCCTTACTTTTTATTTTTTATTTCTCCTTCCTCTTATGTTTCTCACTACCATTATTTTTTATATTTTTGATGGGGAATTTGATGATCACATAGTGGTCCAACTCCAACTTATGTAGAAAACTTCTTTCTACTTATGAAAATTTCGCAATACAAGAAGTTATAGTTTCAATTGATCCATAATTTTGATATGGGTTAATTTTAAATTGGATAAAGAAACATTATTACACCATAAATGTATACAATTTAGATTATATATATTTTTTTAAATAAAATAAAATATATTATTTTAAAAACATCAAATCAATACAATGTTTATAGTTTGCCATTTGTGAATAAGTGGTTTGTAGAAAAACTTAGAAAACATAATTAGAAGATATGTCGTGACAAATGTCATGCATCAGAAATATGACTTGTTTAGTATCATGCACAAAAAAATATGTCTAACATCAAAAAACTTAACATGGTTGTTTCCATAGAGAATTTAACAAAACCAAAAATATCTGAAGTTGGTTCCTTATATGCAAAAAGAGAGAGAAGCTAGAGGTTTGGCGAACCCGGGCGTCCATCATTGTTGTAGGTGAAGACGAACCTTTGTCCGCAAGTTGGACATCGTGTCTTATTCGATGCACCTGACAGGGAGTTGAACAAGAGGTCCATGCGTCGGCTGAGGATGTTCTGATTGTGAATTTGGTCCTCCAGGTTCTGTCGCATATCGAAGATCAACTGAAGGTGGTCCTCCGAAAAACGGTGTGGATTGAGCAGACATTGCTCAATTTTCCCCACCGTGTCCTCATGAGGAGTTGTGTCTGCATCAAAATTTGTTGGTGTAATTTCTTCCATGGTCAGTCCAGGGGTGGTGTTTCGAGCTATCCAATCTGTCGGTCAACTGGGGGAATTTCTTCCTCAACCACACAATTGCCTTGCTCCGAAGACCGGGCCTGGGGATTGGTGATGATGCAAGGCTCTCGCTGAGCTTCCAAAGTTTGCATCTCGAGAGGAGGAAATTCTTCATCAATAGGGAAGCTTCCAGGATCAAGCATGGTATCGAGAAGCGGTGGAGGTAAGTGTGGAGCACTGATGGAGGGCGGGGGAATTTCAAGCCAATTCTGGCCAATGCTAGGAGAGTTGTTGGTCGGAAGAGAGGGTTGCGAGGGATCAGGGCGGTTGTGCTGAGCAATGAAGCTATAATATTGTGGCCCTCTTTTGGGCTTACCTCGCTCTCTGGGCACGATAGAAGAATTGCAACAGAGGAGGGTGCTGGGAAGCAAAATAGAATTTTGGTCCAGAGAAGAACAGGCTAGAGACACAACACCGGTGAGGTGAAAATTGAAGAGGGTAATCTGCAGAGGGATGGAAGCCACTGGATGGAGGGGAGAATGCCCACGACAAGAAAGCTTGGAATACTAGAAGAACGAGAGAGCCAACGAAAAGTGAAGTGATAGAGTGCCAGAGGACTCTTACCTTCATAGTGGCCGGTGAAATGACTGTGAGGATCCCCATGAAGGTGAAGGTGACACCAACCCGAAGCCTTGTACCTGCTCCAGTTCTCCAACTCTGGTTCACGTGGGGAGCCATTAAATTTCTTATGGTGTAGCAACACACAATCATAACCAACGCAAGAGCCCATCATTCGAATGGGTTAGAAATGGGGTTGACGACTGAGGTAATATCTCCCCTCACTACATAAGCGCCAAGTTACTTTCGCTAATCAACTCTCACCCCATCCTAAGAAAAAATTAGATTATATTAAAACTTCAATCATACTTAAAAATTTTGTGAATTTTTTATCAAATTTCTTATTATAAAAATAAAACATGAAATAAGAAACATTCATATCACCCCACTTATATAATTTAATGTTAAATAATATAAAATTTAACATGTTGGGGAGAGGTCACGAGTTCAAGCCTGGCTACGAGTCCTTCGGGCTGCTGCTTTCCACTCTCATATCATCCACTATGTGGGGAAGTATCGGGGTGGATTCCCAGCGGGTTAATTTCCATTGGAAAAAAAATAACCTTTTTACTGATAATAAAGCGGTTGAATGCTTCCAAAACATCAAAGGTGCAACATTTATTTTTTTATATTCGAATAGACTGACTAGTCTTGGTGGTAGTTCGGCAATCACGCTTATCACGGCGGACAGACAAAAGCGTAGTTAGAGACGTCGCCGTAAGATTAATTCTGACAGATGGGCCCACCACAGCTGTATGTATCATCAACTCTGTTTATTTCGTATTCAACGACCATTTTGATTTTTCCACACACAAATTATTGAATATTTGATTTTCTTTACATATCCATCGTTCTTGCCGGTTTCCGCGCCGGAAATGAAGGTACGTCGGTGACTAACCGGCGTTAAGTTGGCGTTATGGTTTTAGGGTTTTCGTTCATATTGAGTATTTAATGTGATTTGTTGCCTATAATTTTTATTTGATTTGGTCTTACTCAATTTTTTTACAAATTAAAGTGTTTTTTACACTAAATGCATGATTTATATTTCATATTTTAATAGAATTAAAATTAATTAAAATGATGATTTTTTGTAATGTTAGTATAGTTTGAGGGGATTTGAAAGTTCAAAACATGTATGTTTTTAGGTTGTAAGTTTGATTATGGAAGGGGTTAGGATATATACATTTTATACATTTCTTTAGACTAAGTAATCAAATTATTTATCCATACAACACATACTTTGGATTTATCAAATTTTACCAACTAAACATGTCATTTCCTCATAAATATTAAATAAATAAATTACAAATTTCATAAAATTGTATTAATTTATATTTTATCAATTTTTTTAAACTATGAAAGAGCAAAAGTAATTTTAATGGAAGATCATCAATAAAATTAATAATAGTATCATTTTTATATTAATAATAAATAATAATAATAAAAAATATCTATTAAATTATAATATCATTAATGTTTAAATATTTAATTAAATTGTGATTTTGTTAAATATTTAATATTTAAATTGTAATACTTAATTAATTTTGGCTGTTAAATATGTATTTTCTATTAAGTTTTTTTTAAAGTGTTGAAAGGAAAACAATTTCAAGAAATTTAACATCTTCCCTTCCACATATAATTTTTTTACACTTTATCATTCTATAATACAATGGATTATCACAATATAATTAATATCTTATCATTATTAGTCTCTGTCGAAGGTGTAGAGAGACTACATCGATCGAAAAATCGTTGACTTCATATTAACTTGCCCTTTGACTTTAAATTTTTGCACAATCTCTATTGTTAGAATTAGATAATAGAAAACATTATTTTTTATATAATAAAAAATAATTATTTGTCATCATCTCATTGGAGAATAGATTCGAAGTCTTATTGACAGCTTCGTTATTCCCAATGTTTTAAATGTTTAGATATCCAAAGTTTTGAGCATCGACACTCTTTTTGAATTTTTTTATTTTTATTGAAATGTTTACATATCGAAAGTTTTGAGCATTGACACTCTTTTTGAGGTACTTGAATAGGTCTGACAATTTAAATGTTTACATAGCGCGAGGCCCTTAAATAGGCCTGACAACCTTAAATGTTTACTTAAATAAGTCTGTCAGAGTACATTTTCCCTCCAATTTTTGCATACAATCTTGCAGTGAATTTGGCCAATATTGTTGTCCACCGCCACTCGCATAATCATCATATGTTTCATATTTCTTCTATGTTTGGAATGAAATTTAGTCATGATTGAAGATACATATATTTTTTACTGGTTCACTAGTTCATTGGTTCGTTTGTTGCTGCTTGTTGTTGTTTGGTTCAACTTTGCAAGGTTGAAGTCCTGCACCTGCAGTTGGACCTGTTGGTGCTTGCTCACTAGTTTGTTGCTTGCTGCTTGCTTTTGTTTGCTTCAACTTTGCAAGATTGGAGTCCTGCACCCACAGTTGGAGCTATTTTTTCACTTTGCAGGGTTCAAATCTTGCACCCGCAATTGGACCTGTGATTTTGTTGTTCATCATTGACGAGTAAGTTTCAATACCATAGTTTCATTCATATTCGTTGTTTATTGTTTATAACTTGCAAGTAAGAATGTTTAAGTATTTATTCATCATTCTTATCCTGCAGACTTTCCATAGAGGATGGCATATCTTTTCCTCTTGCTCTTAAATTTTCCTCTAATTTTTTCCCCAAACTCTACACCATGTGCATGCCAATGTCGTCTGCACAACTTCGGTTGTTAATTTTTCTAGCATTACAAATCTCGATCCTTTGTTGTATGTGACGAAGTGGAAATCTAATACCTCAATTGAATAAGGAAATTCTTTAGCCTTTCCACCTTGCCCTCGATGATATTCCCACCTTTCCTGGGAATGAGTTCCTACCTATCCCCTATAGGGATCGAACCCGTGTCTTTCACATGAAAAGATGATGTCAAGCTTGTTGCCTTTGCAAAATGTTCTTGTAGAAGAAAACTGCAAGTAGGTGTAGAAGGGCTAAGTATGATACAACGATAACCAAGCTGCAACAAAATTTCACACCATTGTCAGGCATTATCTGTGTTTTTCGGTGACATATTTCAGTAAGTTATAAATAAAAAGTTTGAGGACTTGAAATGAAAATCCTAGGTAATTCCAGGACTTGTTGTTGCACTTTGCAGGATTGAAATCCTGCACTTGCAATTGGACCTGTGATTCTGTCATTCGTCATTGACGAGTAAGTTTCAATACCATAGTTTCATTCATATTCATTCTTTACTGTTTACTATGTATAGTTTGCAAGTAAGAATGTTTAGGTATTTATTCATCATTCCTATCCTGGAGATTTTCCACACTTTGCACATAAAAATTGCCTTAAACAATTTTGTGCATCTTTTTTGTTGTATACATATATATTATAGTGTTCAATATATTAAGTACTATGCTCACGTGCACAGGTTGAGGGTGTTTTGGTTGCAACAAATGCATACTCGACCCCCTTCGATCCTGTATGTGCCAAATGCAACTCTCCTGCTTTTGCCTCTGCTTTCATAAATGATGGCACAATTGATTGTCTATGATGCAATAAAAAATTCCCTTACATATATAGACATTGCCTCCATGCTGCCATCCGAACCCTCAGCAACAAAATTGTACATTGTACAATTAGACAACTTGTATTACAAGATGTGCTTCCTAGGTTGGCAGAATTGCCATATGAAGTATACCTACATAAAAAGGTAAACACTGTCTACATGTTACACGACTTTCGCGTCCATAGCAAATTTACATTAAATGAGGACAATGTCATATTTCATATCAACTGAACCAAAAAAAAAATCCATATCATGCGTTGACAAGAAACGAAACAATCTAATATGTATCTGTCCATGCTACCCAATCAAGATACAAATAGAGTTTTGCAGTGCCATGGCAAAGTGAACTGGAAGCACATAAGTTTGTTGAGTCCGGGAATGAGAATCATGAGGAAAGACCTCATACAAAGTACCCAACTGTGAATAATCAGGTCCATCCTTTCAGCCTTCAAAATGGCTTGCTCCTCTGATTGAAACCATCAGGCATTTTCAATAATATTGCAAATTTGGCATTGTTCAAACTCAATTAAGTTAAATGCTGACACTCTTTTCCAGAACTAGTAATGTTAGAACATTGTCAGGTCAACGAGATCTTAGTTCATAGTTCTATCAGAAGAAAATGTTCATAGTGATCTTGGTTCATAGTAATATAGTAATCGAAAAATTTCTTAGTGCCCATTTTGGGATTTGGTTATAGATGGGATGCAATGCCCAATCTCTGCTAATTTTTTCTTGTCTTGTGTTTGGCAGAATTTTGTTCATGTGCTTTCGTATTGTAGTTCAAGGTTCTCATGGGCACGATTTTTGAATTATGGTTGGATGATAGATTTAGGATCTTAGCGGTTTTTCTATGATCTTAAAGAATATACAAGACCTACCTTGCCTTTTAATGTAAGCTATGTGAAACAAATGTAATATGCAGTTCATTTTAGCACTTTTACTTGATTGATGAAATTACCAAAATTCTTCTTCAAAAATATTTTGAAATAAAAGGATGTATGCTAGCTGAAGTCGAATCACTAACAAATTTGGCTCATTTTGCGACGGCTATTTTGACGCTCTTGCAACGTTATGTCGTGGATATTGCGACGAATCTTGAGTCTCTGAAATGTCGTTTTATGTCACGTGGAAATTGCGACGAACTTTAATTACCGTCGCAAGAGCGACGAACCTAGGGAACTTCTCACAATTGCGACAAAAAAAGAAATATCGTCGCCAATACGACAATATAGACAAATTAAGTGAAACCAACATTTCTTCGCAATTGTGATGACAGATTTCGTTTCTTATATAGCAAATGCGTCGTAGCAATATAAATTGTCATCGCACTTGCGATGACAATTTTTTTTGTTTATGTAGCAAGTACGTCACAACAATTTAAGTTGTCGTTGCACTTGTGACGACCATTGCGATGACAACTTTCGTTGTTTATATAGAAAATACGTTGCAGTAATTTAAGTTGTCGTTGCACTGGCGATGACAATTTTCATTGTTTATATAGCAAATGCGTCGCAACAATTTCATTTGTCGTTGAACTTTTTTTGTTTATATAGCAAATTCGTCGCATCAATTTAAGTTGTCGCTGCACTTGCGACGACCACTTTTGTTGATTATATAGAAAATCCGTTGCAGGTGTATTATGGTTGTCGAAAGTGCGACGAACAATATTTATTTAAAAAAAAAATTAAAAAATTATTTTAGGCTGCAATTTTAATATTAATATTACCAGTTTAATATTAATATTACCATATCCTCCAAGTGGAACATGGTTTCTCCTATAATTCCTTGGATAATGGGGATAGGTCTTAATTCCTTGATAATGTGCATGAGAGGACAATAAATCCCTTAGGCTCTAAATGAATCTTTCAGGGACCTACAAGGGCCATGGACAAAGCCACAAACCACAAAACATGCCCTATATAAGATATCATTATCATTACAGTGGTATGTGGATGCCATTAGAAGGTTTTATGCAGTAGGGATGGGTACCAGATCCTTGACCATGGTTGGGTCAAAAGTTGAATGAATTAGGACCTAAGTTAATATTCTTGATCTAATAGGCCATGATCAAGGCCTCAAACTACAACATAGTTCCTTTAAAGTGAATCTTTGTCATATAAGTAGGATATGGGTATAATAATGATTTTTTTCATAGTAGGAATGGGTC
>ML801596.1:326931-351272 GCA_009831015.1 Picea engelmannii
TAAATGTTCAAGTACAAGATGATTCAAAATGAAAATGTCTCCTTGGTATATATAGGAGACTAGGAGGTATAATTACAACTAATGGCCTAAAGCCGACATAAATAAAATAACATTACTAATATAATATGTCCTAATTAAGGGGTGATGATCCAATATTAGGGCTTAACACACCATGATAACATTAAAATATTATATAGTATTAAAGAGCAATATTAGAATGCTTATACATACCACAAAAATGTGTTAGTCCAGGGGCATCATGAATTGTCCATAAAAGTATTCTACAGAATTTAAATTTCTTCTCCCCGATTGGTTTACATATGTCATACATTGTGATGCCAGCCCATAACTTTAGTAGATCGTCGATAAGAGGCTTGATATATACATTCATATCTTTAACCTGGTACTTAGCTAATTGTTTGAAATTACACATAATTACTAAAGGAATGATATCATGTAATATATATAATTAAATAAATAAAGAAAATATATTATGCAAGAATTGAAACAAATGAAAATGTTAAATTAAAAAAATTAATGTAAGCAAATACCTAGAATAATCATTGTCAACATAATGTGCTCCCTCTTTATTGACATCCAAGGAGGAATGTTATTGTTGATAACAAAAATAGGCCACACTGAGTAAATAGACCTAAGCTCTCCGAATGGATTAACACCGTTAGCTTCCAATGAAAGCCTAACATTACGAGGTTCATCTTTGAAATCTGCCCATTTTTCCTCAAATTCCCTAAATGCATAACCATCGGAAAGAATTCAAAGAACACCATCTCCACTTCTATTATGTGCATGGTAATCCATAAATTGTGCTATGATTTCACACCTGAACAATTGCTACAAACGTGGAGTTATGGGAATATGACAAAGAACCTTTCGAGGCACCCTTTTTTTTACTTGATCGGTTCGATATCTACTGATAAGACATTGCAGACATTTAGTTTTCGAAGCATGTTGTCTATAATATATAATATGTTCATTAGGACATGCATCTATAGTTTGATAATCCATTCATATGTCTTTCATAATGGCATGCAAACCTCGATATGTGCGAGGTAAAATATTTGACGATGGTAACAAAAATTCACCTAACAATCTACAACATAACAAACAACTAGTTAATGTAAGAATATTAATCGTAAAAATTGCATTCTTATTTTACACATTAATTAACACTAAAAACAAATTTAAAAAAATCAACATTTATGTATAGTATGAGATGAAACATATTACATACCTTAGTATCTATGTCATACAAGTGTTCGACAAATTATTCATAACCTKTAAGTTCACCAACAACAATGTAGTGGAGAGAAGATTTGCTCTTGATCCTTCATAAAGTCGTTTATTTGCCTTTTCTAATAGAGGTTCATCATAAATACATTTGGTTTTCGAAGCATGYTGTCCATAATATATAATATGGTCATTAGGACATGCATCTATAGTTTGATAATCCATTCCTATGTCTTTCATAATGGCATGCAAACCTTGATATGTGCGAGGTAAAATATTTGATGATGGTAACGAAAATTCACCTAACAATCTACAACATAACAAACAACTAGTTAGTGTAAGAATATTAATCGTAAAAATTGCATTCTTATTTTACACATTAATTAACACTAAAAACAAATATAAAAAAATCAACATTTATGTATAGCATGAGATGAAACATATTACATACCTTAGTATATGTGTCATACAAGTGTTTGACAAATTATTCATAACCTTTATGTTCACCAGCAACAATGTAGCGGAGAGAAGATTTGCTCTTGACCCTTCATAAAGTCATTTATTTTCCTTTTCTAATAGAGGTTCATCATAAATACATTTGGTTTTCGAAGCATGTTGTCCATAATATATAATATGGTCATTAAGACATGCATCTATAGTTTGATAATCCATTACAATTTATTTCATAATGGCATGCAAACCTCGATATGTGCGAGGTAAAATATTTGACGATGGTAACAAAAATTCACCGAACAATCTACAACATAACAAACAATTAGTTAATGTAAGAATATTAATCGTAAAAATTGCATTCTTATTTTACACATTAATTAACACTAAAAACAAATATAAAAAAATCAACATTTATGTATAGTATGAGATGAAACATATTACATACCTTAGTATCTGTGTCATACAAGTGTTCAAAAAATTATTCATAACCTTTAAGTTCACTAGCAACAATGTAGCGAAGAGAATATTTGCACTTGATCCTTCATAAAGTCGTTTATTTGCCTTTTCTAATAGAGGTTCATCATAAATACTAGCATTTTCCCCATCATCATTCGGCTGCGAAAACAAATCTTGGATCATTTGATTTGTCCCATCATCTTCTTCCATGGGATCAATAACTTGATTTGTCCCATCATCTTCTTCCATGAGATCCTCATTTTCTTGGTCATGATGATGTTCCTCAGCTTGTACAACATCATTTCTAATAATACTTGGTGCAATATTCTGTGGAAAGTTAGAGGGAAACTCGAACTTTATAATTACAAACAATCACGCAAAATTAATGTATACTATAACAAACATTCAAACAATATATATATATATATATATATATATAATTTTAAAAAAATTGACAAAAGAAAAAAAAGATAATGAATATATAGCTAATTACCATGGGATGATATTCATTCGATCCACCATCAATGTGACCATATTTCCTACAATGTTTTGTAGTTGTTGCTATTAAAATTATTATGGGACATCTGAGGCAACATTTTTTACAAGGGCAATAACATCTACCATCACCCTTTTCACCCACTTTACTTTTTTCCCCACCTCTAACAACATTCTGCGACATTTTTCCGCACAAAAGTACCCTTTCGGAACCATCGTTGTTATAGAAAGATTGTCGCAACATCTTTAAATCGTCAAATATTTATAGGCCAATTTTAGGTCACTATCGTCGTAATTGCGACGATAGTGACCTAAAAATATTTCTTTTCCACCTATTTATTTTAAGTCATTTTCAACGGTCAATTTTAAGGTCAATTATTATGGTCAAAGGTCGTCGCAAGAGCGACAAACAAAATACAGTCGTCACTCTTGTGATGAACATTGACCATAATAATTTAGTCAAACCGAAGGCATCGAGATAGCGACAAATACGGGGTGGATTTAGAAAAAATGAACTTTTTCTCTTGAATGTTGCGATGAAAGAGTACTTTCGTCGCAAATTTTTCAATATGTAGTAGTGAATGGGACTATGATATCAACCACACAAAATTAAAATTAAAATTCATCATTGTTATACTTACGGTCAAGTTTACAATACAATAATTTTACTTGAACAACCTTCCATTGATTTTTCTGTATCTTTTCGATGCTTCTCTTATGCAAACACATCCTGGAAAGTATAACTATGACTCACTCTATTCCTTGATTGAAGATCCTGTACAACTGTCTAATGCACTTCATAGTTACTGTTAATACCACCAATGGGGATTTTTTAATACCAATTCCCGCTTCTTAAAATTTCCCTCCCCTTTCCTTTTCTCCTCTACTTTCCCTTTCTGGTTACTTAGTCATTTTTTGGAAAATGTCTAAGTGTGCGGGTTGGCAGATTCACACATTCACATTTCCACTCATGCTTTTATATCACGAGTCCGATCGACCGCTTACCCATTCCATACTCAACCACTTTTTCGATCGTGGGTTCCTGACCAGGTGGGCTCAAGATTACGCTTCCATTGTTCCACGCCCTACAAACATCACCCAGAGTTCCCCGATATACAAATTGACAATCAAATTCCCCTTTATTTCCCCCCTCTACTTTCCCTTTCTGGTTACTAAGTTGTTTTCCAAAAATGTCTCATGCTTTTATATCACAAGCCCGACCAACCGCTTCCCCATTCCATACTTAGCCACTTTTTCGATTGCCGGTTCCCGGGCATGCGCGCTCAACATTGCGCTTCCAATGTTTTGCGACCTACAAACAACACCTGGAGTTCTGTGATATACAAATTGACCTCCAAACTCCACCATCATGCCCTATTCTGTGTTACACATTTTGCAGTCAAAAGTTCGGAGACATACAATTTGACCGTCAGGCCCTCACGTCTCCTGAGTATAACTTGTGACCCTATTTTGAAGCCCAACCGACCGCTTTCCATACTTGGCCATTTATTGGAATCTCTTTCGTGGGTTGGTGGGTTCATGAAATCTCTAATCCTTAATCGCTCTTCACCATCCCCACCACCTTCTCACTTCTTTCTAAGTATGGAATTATTAAGCTTTAATGTTAACAACTCATCATGCAGGGACTGTAAAGATTGTCATTAATGAGCGAAAGGCTGAAGGAGATCTCCCATTAATACACATTAAACCAAGATTTGTGGAGGGTTATATTATCCCTTCTGAGTGTTCATTTCAAACATCATGGAATCTCTTTCACGCGTCGTCGGGTTGGAGGCTTCAAGAAATCTCCAATCGTTAATCTCTCTTCGTCGTCCCTGCCACCTTCACACTTCTTTCTAAGTATGCAATTAGTAAGATTTAATGGTAGCATATCATTATGCAAGAACCGTAGATATTGTCATTAATCAACGAAAGACTCGAGGAGATCTCCCATTGATACGCATTAAACCAATATTTGCGGAGGGTTATATTATCCCTTCCGAGTGTTCATTTCAAACATCATCTGGAGAAAACAAATGTTCTCGTCAACTTATGGTAGCAACTCGACAATAGTTCTGTGGAGATATAGTAAACACCTTCGGGCATGATGACCAGAACTTCCAGTGGTCCAGGGCATATTATTACTACTCATCCCCTTCCACCCAGAAGGAAGTAATTTGGACGTCTGTAATTGCGGGTGTAGGTTGTGCCCCTGAAGTCTTTGATTGTAAGGAGTTGGTCTCTTGGTGCGTCGAGAGATATATTTCAAGCCAAAGAATTATTCAATTGTGAGACCAGTCTCCTGTTTCTTTGTCACCTCAGGTCTTCTGCAAGATGTTGAAATTTATCGAGCCAACATTGACCTTCAGAGGATAAGACTGCAAGGAGTTCCTAAAAAATCATGATAATCAATTTTCTATGCATGTTCAAGAGCTTGTCGATGCCTTCTGCATGTTGTTGCACTAAATGAACAACACAAAATTGTTTGCATGTTTTTCTTTTGTAATTCCTCTACCTTTATTTATGACAAGTATGTTTGATCCATATGGATGTCGGTGGCCTCCCACCTATTCCAACTGGTTCATTTTGGCAGTTTTCGAGTTTAGCAGTTTTTGTTTTCCTAGTTTTTGGGTCCCTAACTTGTGGGGTCGTTTTGAGGCCCTAAACAACATTTTTAGGGTTCGCCATAGTTAGAAATGCCCTTTGACAGATTTAGATTGCAAAAAAATGTGTAGTCCTCGGATAGACCTTTCCAATGGGCTATCATGTGCCTAAAACATAGATCGTATGCAAAAGTAACGACCACAGGAAGTTGATGTACTAACTTACCCAAACGGGGCTCATATGACTTTTGGCGCTTCATCCTAGGGTTAGGTTTTTGGATGTATAGCATTTTTGACATTTTTGTTTATTGTAAAATGGCCTTCAGAGCCTCATTGTAATGATCTTCTTGCAAATGAGCTCATTCTTCACATCTCTTCTCAGAGATAAGCCGCCACCATTCCAACAAGCTTGTTTTCTGCTGCATTTTACAGTTTCAGCTTGTTTCCTTATTGAATAGAAAACCAGTTTTACTGTATCTCTGTTATTCCGTGTTAAGCATATTTTAATAATCTGTATTCATTTTGTTCTTCTCATAAAATCTGGATCAGTGGTATCAGAGCAGTATGCTGCTTGTCGTCTTAATGCGTGTCCCCAACGAGGTCAGGGTACAAAGAATTGGTTCTCTATCTTGTTTCTCTTGAGGAAAAAATCTCTTGCATGCCCAAACAACCTCTCATGATAGGAGAAAAGAAATAAAATGGGACATGATATCCTTTCAAAATGTTTCTTGAGGAAGCCCTCACTCAACAGAGGAATGATATGATGGATAGTTTCTTGCAAATCCTTCGATGGCTACTAATAGGCGATGCATCTTCCTCGAGCGGAGACACCACACCCTTCAAGGTACAAATCAACTTCGATATTCCTATATTTGAAGGTTAGATAGACACAGATGTTGTAGACAAGTGGTTGAATCTACTAGAAGGGTATTTTTCTGTCCATAACTTTTCAAATAGAGAAAAAAATATGTTTGCGCTCCTCAAAGTCGTTCCCCATGTTAAAGATTGGTGGGAAACTTTCTGTGAGAAAAAGGAAACAGAGGAACCCTCATTATTTATAGTCACATCCACCTGGGAATTCTCCAAGGATGATATTAAGGAACAATACTACAACGTCAGAAGTTATGATAAATTGTATATCAAATGGACGACAATGCGGTAAGAAAGAGACCAAGTAGTGCCAAATTTCACAAATATCTTCCATACCCTTCGCACCAAGATGGGTATCAAAGATTCAGAGCAACATTTGGTGCTCAAGTATCGCGGTGCTCTGCATAGATACATGTAGACTGAAATGAAAATTTTGGACATCTCATCCTTGGACACGACCTATCTCTATGCCATCAAAATCAAACAGAAGCTCAAACAAAAGATGCAACAATTTGGGTTGGGGAACCCCTCGCAGCGAAAACCAGGAAAGGGCAGCCCCAACCTATAGAACAAAGGACATAGTAGAGATGGATAGTATCAGGACAACCAGTCCAAGCCGCAAGCAAAGAAGAACACCAGAAAGACAAAGAAGGATACCGAGAAGTGGTGCGACTTCCATAAGAGCCCTTGGCATAACACTGTTGATTGTCGCTCAAAGTAGTCATTGGTGGCCGAAGTAAAAGCCTATGAATTAGATGCAGGTTTTGAATCTGATTCAGAACCAAAAAGGGGAAGACAGATCATTGATGCAGAACCCAGTGCCATCGTTGCTACCACCAAGCTCCAGCCTGGTGAATAAGACGAGCAAGAAGAAGGAGAGTGCCTTTTCCATTCACAAATGTGGGTAAAAGGTACACCGTTGCACTTCATCGTTGATAGTAGTAGCCAGAAGAACCTCATCTCAGCAGAGGTCATCAAGCAGCTGGCCCTACCGACAACACCACACCCGCAGCCCTACACCCTTGGATGGCTCCGCCAAGGAAGTGATCTCCACGTTAGACAACAGTGTCAACTGTCATACCACATCAATCCCTTCAAATATGAGGTATTGTGTGATGTTTCTCCTCTCGAAGTTTGTAATGTTATTTTGGGCCAACCTTATTTATGGAAATGTCGTGTTGTATATGAGTCTAGGCCTCGTAGTGTTATTATTAGTTTGAACAGGAAACTGTATAGGATACCCGAGGCAGTCCCTCCTAGTGTTATTTCCTTGATCCCTGCCAAGCAATTCAGGAAGGTCATCTCTTAGACCGAGAAATTTGTCTTCTTCGTGATTCACTCTCAAAGTAAGAAAAAGATCGCAACCACATCCAGGGAATCCACAACTGATCTCTCCACACACTAGAATCAAGTGGATAAAGTCATGGAAGAATACTTATATATCTTCTCCTCTCCTACCGAGGTACCTATGCACTGCCAAGTCAAGCATCCCATCGATATAACCCTAGGTGCACCGTTACCCAATGGGCCGTTCTACCACTTCTCTATGTTAGAAAACGAGGAGATCAAGAGGCAGATCCAAGAAGTTCTCCACAAGGAGCACATCCCTCCCATATCATCTCCTTCTGGGAGCCCAATCATACTAGTGCAGAAGAAAGATGGGACCTGACAATTCTGCATTGATTACGAGGCCCTGAATAAAATCACAATCTGGAACTGATACCCAATTCCCTGAATCGATGACCTCCTTGATCATATAACGGGGGCCAAATACTTTAGTAAGATTGATCTGAAGTCTGGCTATCACTAGGTCCCAATAGAACAAAAAGATGTATGGAAGACCACCTTCAATTAAAAAGATTTTTTTTTGAATGGTTGGTCATGCCCTTTGGTTTGACAAATGATCCAATAACTTTTATGAGGATGATGGACGATATCCTGTGACCTTTCACCAATAATTTTGTAGTGGTGTATTTGGATGACATCCTCATATACAAAAAGACTTGGGTGAAACACTTGCATCATATTCAATAGGTTTTGCACACCCTACGACAACACACACTATATGCAAACTTGGAAAAATGTTCCTTCAGCATGGACAGGGTCATTACTTAGGATACATCATTGATCAACATGGTGTGCATGTGGATCCAACCAAGATCTAGGTCATCCATGATTGGCCAGCCCTAACCACACTCACTCAACTTCATAGCTTCTTGGGCCTCACAATTTCTATCGTAGGTTCGTGTTGGTATTCTCTCATATCGCATGGGCCCTCATCAAGTAACCAAGGGTGACAGTAAGGAAAAATTTGTGTGGGGCCTGTCCCAACAACAAGCCTTTGATGACTTGAACTAGTGTTTGTGCTCATCCCCAGTACTTTCATTTCCTGACCTGCAACATCCCTTTGAGATTGAGACAGATGCTTCAGAATATGTTGTGTGTGCCATTCTCACTCAACACGACCACCCCATGGTGTATCATAGTGAGACACTATCAGATGTTGTACATAAGTACCCTACTTATGACAAAGAAATGTAATCCATTGTGCAAGCATCCCCCCAGTGGAGACATTACATTTTGGGGAAGGAGACAATCATCCACACTGATCACAAGCCACTATAGTTGATGCAGACCCAATAAAACTGCAGAATTTCCGCCATCAGAAGTGGTCCACATACTTACAAAAATTCCACCTCAACATCAAGTATAAAATAGGAAGTACCAACTGAGTTTCTAATTGCCTCATCTGATCTCCAGTCGTGACACTCACCACAGTGCTAGAATCTTGCGACCATGAGACCTACGGATGGACCCACCTCTATGAGACAATCCATGACTTCTCCACCACCTACCAAATGTTGGGAACAAACTCAGTGGTCGCTAATTTCCATCTTCAGGACAAGTTGTTGTGCCATCTAGGCCATCTATGCATTCCATCAAGAAAGTGTGCGAAGATGATTTGGGAATCTCACTACAGTCGAGTGGCAGGACACTTTGGCATCGAAAAGACAGTGGAAGTGTTGCAGAAACATTTCTATTGGCTGAAACTTTGACAAGATTTCGGCAAGTATATCAGGTCCTGCACCGCCTGCACTATTTCCAAACCAACCAATAAGAAACATGGTATGTACACCCCTCTTCCTACTCCTGACAAGCCATGGGAATCCATCTCAATGGACTACATGTCGAGCCTCCCATCCACCAAGAGGGGCAATAACTATGTTTTTGTGGTTATTGATCGCTTTTCCAAGATGGCGATTCTAGCCACCTGCAAGAAGAAAATCACCACACAAGCCACTGCCAAGATCTTCTTTGAACACGTCTGGGTACACTTTGGGATCCCATAAACCATTGTATCAGATCGGGATAGTCAGTTCCTCAGCACATTCTAGTTGAGCCTATGGTCACTGCTGGATACTAAGCTCACCAAATCCATTGCCTTCCACCCCTAGACAGATGGCCAAATTGAGGTCGTCAATAAAAGATCATTCATATCCTGTACATGTACAATTCCAAGAACCCCCTTACATGGGATGAGATTCTTCCCTATGTCCAACATAGCTACAACCAAGCCCTGGATAGCTCAACTGGACACAACCCCTTTCAGGTGGGGTTGGGATTCCAACCATTAGGCCCCATGGATGTTGTACTACCCCTAGCGAACACCTCGGCCGAATCATACCCTGCTCCACCAAAAGATGACAAAGACACCCGGTTCATTGAGTGGATCCAACACATCCTCCAACAGGTTCAGGATATTTTACAGAAGTCCAATGCCAAGTACAAGCAATGCCATGATCAACAACGGGTGCCACATAAGTTTCAGGTGGGCGACAAAGTTTGGTTGCACTTGCAGAAAGAATGCCTTACAGGCACCCATTGGAAGCTTCATCCACTTCGGTATGGGACATACACCATCACCAAGGATGTGGGTGACAATTCTTTTGCGCTCAAAATTCCCCCTCTCCTTGGCCTACACCCAGTCTTCAACGTGGCTCTCCTTCGACCATATTTCCCACCATTATTGGACACCTCAGAGATAGAAGAGAAGTTGACACCAACATACCTCAACCCTGACTGCATGCAACATGAATCCAGTGATCAAATTGTGGACACACAAATCAAGGGCACTCGACATCAAAGGATCCAACTTTATCGAGTTGTCAAAGCAGGGCAGCTCCTACACCAAGGCAAGTGACTCACCTAGGGCCAAATTCAACAGAAATTTCCTCATCTAAAGGGGGAACTCAACATAATAGATACCATTTCTTCCTAAGGGGGAGGATTAATCTAGATGGATTTCGGTGGTCTCCCACCTATTCCAACTGGTTCATTTTGGCAGTTTTCGAGTTTGGGAATTTTTTTTTCCTAGTTTTCGGGTCCCTAACTTGTGGGGCCGTTTTGAGGCCCTAAACAATGTTTTTAGGGCTCACCATAGTTGGAATTTCCCTGTGATAAATTGTAGAAAAATTTGTAGTCCTCAGATATACCTTTCCAACAGGCTATCGTGCGCCTAAAATGAAGATCGTATGCAAAAGTTACGACCCCGAGAAGTTGATGTACTAACTTACCCAAAGGGGGCCCACATGACTTTTGGCACTTCATCTCCTAGGGTTAGGTTTTTGGATGTCTAGAGTTTTTGACATTCTTGTTTATTGTAAAAAGGCCTTCAGAGCCTCATTGTAATGATGTTCTTGCAAATGAGCGCAGTCGTCACATCTCTTCTCAGAGATAAGCCGCCACCATTCTAGCAAGCTTGTTTTCTGCTGTATTTTACAGTTTCAACTTATTTCCTTATTGAATAGAAAACCAGTTTTATTATATCTTTGTTATTTTGTGTTAAGCATCTTTTAATAATATGTATTCATTCCTCAGAGATAGAAGAGCAGTTGACACCAACATACCTCAACCCTGACTGCATGCAACATGCATCCAATGATCAAATTGTGGACACACAAATCAAGGGCACCCAACATCAAAGGATCCAACTTTATCGAGTTGTCAAAGCAGGACAACTCCTACGCCAAGGCAAGTGACTCACCTAGGGCCAAATTCAACAAAAATTTCCTCATCTAGTGGGGGAACTCAACACAATAGATGCCACTTCTTCCTAAGGGGGGAGAATTAATCCAGACGGATTTCGGTGGCCTCCCAACTATTCCAACTGGTTCATTTTGGCAACTTTTGTTTTCCTAGTTTTCGGGTCCCTAACTTGTGGGGTCGTTTTGAGGCCCTAAACAACGTTTTTAGGGCTTGCCATAGTTGGAATTTCCCTTTGATAAATTGCAAAAAATGTGTAGTCCTCGGATATACCTTTCCAACAGGCTACCGTGCGCCTAAAACGAAGATCATATACAAAAGTTACGACCTCGAGAAGTTGATGTACTAACTTACCCAAAGGGGGCCCACATGACTTTTAGCTCTTTGTCTCCTAGGGTTAGGTTTTTGGATGTCTAGAGTTTTTGACATTCTTGTTTATTGTAAAAAGGCCTTCAGAGCGTCATTGTAATGATGTTCTTGCGAATGAGCGCAGTCGTCACATCTCTTCTCAAAGATAAGCCACCACCATTCCATCAAGCTTGTTTTCCGCTGTATTTTACAGTTTCAACTTATTTCCTTATTGAATAGAAAACCAATTTTATTATATCTCTGTTATTTTGTGTTAAGCATCTTTTAATAATATGTATTCATTTCTTCATGCTCATAAAATCCAGATCAATGTTCAATGCTTCGGTGCAAAGAACTCAATCCATTGTTTATGGATAGATATATATTACCCACTATTTTTCTTATAGATTTACTATTAAAAAATTGCCTTGGAATCTTGGTTGGGTCTTCTTTGTTAGATTTAACGCCTCTTCTCATTTGCATTGTTCAATAGTCTCGTAATTCTTAAATATTGTATTGACTCAAGTAATTTGATCAAATAATAAGCATGGAACAATTATGTGACAATGCATTGTGTCGATCACATGAGGCTTCTATGGAAACATAAATGAATTTCACACATAGTTTCCAACCAACATTCAATTCCATTCTTAATGTAGATATAACATAGAAACACTAATCCATGATGAGGGAGTTGGCGCCCCACCCAAGAAGTTTCATTCTCATCTCAACCTTACTGAGTGAATGATCTGTTATTTCCCTCTCGCTTCCTTGATTCCTTCACTCAAGAAGGAAGAATACTATTGGTTGTCCATCCCCTGACCTCTATTTGAGCACTTTTACTTTATTAATGAAATTACCAAAATTATTCTTCGCAAAATATTTTGAAAAAAAATGATATATGCTCACTGAAGTCAAATGGGGATATGAAATCAACCACACAATTACAATTCAAGTTCATCATTGTTATACTTACGATCAAGTTGACAGTACAATAAGTTTATTTCAACAACCCTCCATTGATTTCTCTGTATCTTTGTGATGCTTCTCTTATGCAAACACATCCTGGAAAGTATAACTATGATTCACTTTCTCTATTCTTTGATTGAAGAGCCTGTAGAGCTGTCTAATTGACTTCATAGTTACTGTTGCTCCTAAATTCTGCACCTGAGTGCTAAAGAGCAGAGCCAGGCCACCAGAGGTTTGGAATGGTCGTTCTTTTGAATTTGTTGGTGAGTTAGAGGGTTGTTTCACCAAGAAAAATGAATTGTCAAATTGGAAAGATTATATGGATGAGGGTTCTCGTTGGCTGGTAAAAACAGAGAAGTGAAATAATAGAGGGAAAAACAGAGGGAAACAACAAATCATTCAATGAATAATCCGTTGCAAGAAGTTTAATACTTAAAATAATATTTCAAGGCTTTAAACAATGTATCAAAAACACAATTACTTCCGCAGGTTGCAATAAAAACAAATCTTCATCAAAGCATTAGCTGACACACCCCAGTCATCTAAAATGACCAATAGCCCAATATACCAAATCGAACTCCCGATTATCGGATCGAAAAATATGAATATTATGGGATCATAATATTTTTTTTGTGTGAGAATTGAATTGGAAAAAAACGTTACTTATTCTAGTTTTTTAAAGGCCTTATCACAGTATGAATTCAAAATTATGCTAACCTACTGTAATCTACAAAATCCAAACATCAATAGCGCCTATAAATCAACTATACATAGTTATAGCCAAAAATCAAGTTATAGTTTATATTTTCATTTTCTCACACCCTTTTTAATGATACAAACACAATACAAAACGAGTATGTGGATAAAATATTGGACTAGAAAATGATGATTTGCCAACAATGGGGCTTGTTTGAGACCAATTCCCACTTCCAGAAATTGCCCTCCCCTTTTCTATTTTCCCAGTCTCTTTTATCCCCTTATTTTCCCTCTTCTATACTTAATCGAATTCCCCTTTCTTTTTCCCCTCTACTTTATCTTTCTAGTTACTTAGTCATTTTTCCAAAAATGTCTAAGTGCACAGGTTGGCGGACTCACGGGTTCACATTTCCACTCATTCTTTTATACTGCGACTCTGAACGACTGCTTCCCCATTCCATACTTAGCCACTTTTTTGATCGTGGGTTCCCAGGTAGGTGAGCTCTAGATTGCACTTCCATTGTCCCATGACCTACAAACAACAGTCGAAGTTTCGCGATATATAAATTGACTGTCGAACTCCCCCATCATGATCTCTTCCATGTTACACATTTTGCACTCAAAATTTTTGAGATAAACAATTTGACCATCGGTCCCTCACGTCTCCCAAGGATCCCTTGTCATCCTATTTTGAAGCCCGATCGACCACTTTCTATACTTGGCCATTTCTTGGAATCTCTTTCGCGGATAGTCAGATTGGCGAGTTCACGAAATCTTCAATTCTTAATCGTTGTTCCATGTGCCCACCACCTTCACACTTCTTTCCAAGTATGAAATTAGTAAGATTTAATGCTAACAACTCATCATGTAGAAATCGTAAATATTTTCATTAATGAGTGAAAGGCTCGAGGAGACAGTCACAATGACTATCCCTACACAACTTGTCCAGAAACATGTAGAAAAGTTCTTTCTAGGTAATGTGATATCCATTACAAATTTCAATATATTACCGAAAACGAGTCCGACCGATCGCTTCCCCATTCCATACTTAGCCACTTTTTCGATTGTGGGTTCCCGGACAGGCGGGCTCAAGATTGCGCTTCCATTGTTCCGCGACCTACAAACAACACCCAGAGTTCTGCGATATACAAATTGACTGTTGGACTGCCCCATCATGCCCTCTTTTGTGTTACGCATTTTGCACTCAAAATTTTCGAGACATACAATTTGACCATCAGGCCCTCACCTCTCCTGAGTATCCCTTGTGACCCTATTTTGAAGCTCGACCGATCACTTTCCATACTTAGCCATTCCTTAATCACTCTTCCCCATCCCCGCCACCTTCACACTTCTTTATAAATATGCAATTAGTAATCTTTAATGATAACAACTCATCATGCAGGAACTGTAAAGATTGTCAATAATGAGTGAAAGGCTAGAGGAGATCTCTCATTAATATGCATTAAACCAATATTTGCGGAGGGTTATATTATCCCTTCCGAGTGTTCATTTCAAACATCATGGAATGTCTTTCGCGGGTCGTCGGGTTGGCAAGTTCACAAAATCTCCAATGCTTAATCTCTCTTGACCATCCCTGCCACCTTCACACTTCTTTGTAAGTATGCAATTAGTAAGCTTTAATGCTAACATATCATAATGCAAGAACCATAGATATTGCCATTAATGAGAAAAAGGCTCGAGGAGATCTCCCATTCATGCGCATTAAACCAAGATTTGCAGAGGATTATATTATCCCTTCCAAGTGTTCATTTCAAACATTGTCTAGAGAAAATAGATGTTCTCATAAACTTATGGCAGAAGCTTGACAATAGTTCTGTGGAGATACAATACTGAACATCTTCGGGTGTGAAGACCAGAAATTCCAATGGTCTAGGGCATATTCTTACTAATCATCCCCTTCCACCTAGAACAAAGTAATTTGGACCTCTGGAATTTCTCATGTAGGCTGTGTCCCTGAAGTATTTGACTATAAGGAGGTGGTCTCTTGGTGTGTCAAGAAATATATTTCAAGCCAAAGAATTATTTTATTGCAGGACCACTCTCCTATTTCTTTGTCACCTCAGGTCTTTTGTAAGATGTTGAGACTTCCAGAGCCAACATTGACCTTTAGAGGAAAAGACTTCAAGGAGTTCCTAAAAAATCATGATAATGGGTTGGACCTCTTACCCAAGTTCCTCAAAGACCCGATGACAGTTCCTGAAGATATCACAAGGTTTCAAGTTAGTTCTTTTAGAAATCCATTTCGAGAAATTTCCTGGCTATTTATGAGGATAACGGGACAAGAATCCACAACAAGCATTTCCCGCATGATTCTTTATATTTTGTATTTCACGGTCAAGGAACATGCCATTTTTTATTGGGGGAAGCTGATTTCCATTGAAATGTGTTTCCAATTGTCATAATTCAAACAGGAGAAGAAATTTTATATGTCATCCTACTTGGTTTTCATGATAGCGCATTGTTTTCCATTTCCAAAACTATCTGTTTCCAAGAAGGTAAACTGTGAATTTGATCCAGTAACCTTCTGGTACCAGGCCCTATGGAGGCACAAGGCCTCCCATTTTTTTTATGAGATTTTTAATGAATTTGTCTCAATTTTCAAATATTTATTATTAGGAAAGGATGCTCCCTGGATGTCTGACCAGGCAACCAAGTTTTTGGACAGGAAGGGGACACTTGAACAAATGGAGAATTACTGTGTAATAATGATTTTTGGCTCCTAGGAAAATCCTGCTTTCCTTCCCTGTCACATTACATATAAAATGTTTGTTACATAAATAACAAGGAAATACAACTACTGGTTGCATTTTTTCCATGAGAAGAGAAAAAAGAAGTTCATTCCTCTTCCTTGGAAAGTTAGGGACTTCGTGTTCAGGAACGTCAATAATATTGATGAATTCGCAGGCCATTTCAACAACTTGAACTTAAGATATGCTAAAAGAATCAGAGGGTTCGACACTAATGGGATTTTTTTAGAACATTTACTAGCAGTTGGCTTCAACAATTATTTTATCCATACACTCCTAAACGAAGACAAAGACAATTATGAGAATAATACTCTTTCTCCTGATGCTGGCGACCTAGAGACATTGCAAAGCACCAATGAATTGCACAAACAACAGGGAAAAATCCCCGGTGAGAAGAGTGTCCAATCCTCAGCTGCCACTCCCAAGAGTACAACATACCGAAGCATCGCTCCAACGACCCACCCCAGTAAGAAAGAAACCCACAATTCTTCAAACGGAGGAGGAGATAAGAATCCTCCTCCAGGTAAAATTAATAGTTCTCACAATCTTCCCATGAGGAAGAAGAGAAAAAGCATTGTGCAAGAAGCAGAAGAGCCTTGAACTGAAAGTGATATACATGTCTTCTCCCTTGAAGACATGGAACTTGAGACTGATCTCGAAAACGTATTCCCCAATGTTGATCAATCTGGGGACGTGATCCACCATAATCCCCTAATTGAAATAACTGAGATCGATATTTTTGACGAAGATGAATCCTTCGTATTCCAGAGTGTTTTTTTTGAAAACGAATCTAAAAAGTTAATTATTGAAAAGAGAGATGTAAGAAATAAGAAAGGGAAATATCGTTCATAGATTAACCTTAGGAACATGCATCCGTACCAAATATCCCAAATTCACCGAGCAACCATAGATGCTCTTGATGATTCCATTGGGTTCCTTGAGGAAGAAAATGCCAAACTGAAGGACCAAATCAAGGAATTGGAGGAATATTTGATTCCTATCCCATTGCTTGCGAGTCCTATATCAATAATCGTGCCTGCCACCCCTGCATCCAAGTTAAAACGATACTCTAGCCTCCTCACACCGTGTAGAGACTATGTGGAGAAGAATATAAAGAAAAGAATGGAGTTAATTACTGAAGCATGGGAAACATAAAAAATTATAACTTCCTTTGGAACTAGGGCACATTCCCTCCAAGAATATTTGCAAGCGGATTTGAAAAATGAAGAAGGTTTCTATCTAGACATGGTCATCCCTTTTGGCATCAAAGTCACCAACATGACATAAATGAGAAGAAGAGAAGAAGATCTCCCCTCCCCAAACTAGATCAAAACATTAAATGCATGATGGAAAGAGAAAGTTAAGAACCTACATTTCATTGTCCTATCATGTGAACAAGATGTATCAAAGAAAGAAGAATTATTCAGAAAGTTGATCGAAATAGACTTAGCTAGAAGTACCAATGAGGTCCAAGACTCCAAATTAATCCTTAACTCCTTCTTCTTAACCAAGCAATCCTTCGATGAAAAAGTTGATATTTTTAAGGGGTTGTCTATTGAAAAGTTTTACGACATCCTTGAATATGATGAGGATGACATGGACAACTGGCTAGTGGACTATTCGGTAAAAAACAAAGAAATTGAAGAGGCTCTACGTAATATTTCTATCGATCTAAGGGAATTAGAAAGCGATATTTCAACATAAAAATCTGACATGATATCAACGTGCCCCCCATGAGAAGCCACATTGAATAATGGCTCCAAAGGGAAATCGACAAGCTCACCGACGAAGGGCAACAAGCGGTTGGCATGATTCCAGTAACCGTCGATGAGAGCAATAAAAAGGCATCAACAAGCAAATAGAAAAGGAGGAGAGATATACCATCATAGTAAGTCTATATTGATCACATCCTTCTTTCTTTATCAATCCAGTTATTCCACCTCTTTAAATAGAAATGTCTAACCAAAGACTGATAACTTCCAATTTCTTCTTTTTAGGTCATGTTGTCTACCGTTGCCCACTTCTTCTTTCTACAGTCTTATTTCTTGTACTTATGTATTTTATGGTCTGTGGGAGCCCCAATCCTAGTCTATATGACAAACTCATTTGAATTTCAAGGAATATGTAATAGACATTATTATTTTTTGAGAAATTTCAAAGAAAACTATTTCGAGAACAATCTCGTCGGTGCCTTGTAACCCTGTTTTAGGAATGCAAAGTTAGTTCTCTTTATGCATGCTGGTCATATTATTTTATTTTTATGTCCTCATAAATCTTTATCTTAAACTATGATGGATGTCAGGAAATTGTGTTTATTTAATTTGAATGTTTAATGTGTGTGATTCCTGGTCCTATTTTCCAGGAACCTTTATTTCAAAAACAAAAAAAACATTTTCTATCATTTTGTATTTCTTTAAGTAATTATGACAAACTTTCTCTAAGCCCCACATTTGAACTATACACGCCCTAGGAAAAACTTAAAGAGGAGTAACAAATCTATAAAAAAGCAGAAGGATTGACATCCTTGTTAGGTTTTCGTTCAGTCCTAACAGATTCAAGGGTCAATAGACTTGTAAATACATCTGCAAGAATATCCACATAAATTAAAACCTTCAAATTTTTTTATCATTTCCAAAAAACAATCAACTGGATAGACATATTAGAAATATATCAGTTGGTACTATACTGAAATGTCATAGGAATCTTATAGATATTTAAGTTCTTACAAATATTTCAGTTGGATAGGCACATTACAAATATGCCCTCTTCCTGGAGAGAAATTGCAGATCAACCTCTGCAAAGTGGGCTTGCTGCTCACGGACAAAAGTTTCAGGAAAAGGGCATCTTCCTCTGTCTCAACACCTTCTTTTCACATAGTTTGAATGAACTTCAATGAGCTGAAAACTCGTGAAAATAAATAATCATGTTAGGTGTGTGTTAATATATAGAAAAAACTAGCAAACATAGAGGTCACACAAGAAGATCAAAGAATCTTCGACACTGAACACATTTTCAAAAAAAAATTATATGGGTTTTTTTTCCACCACATATAACTTCATTTATCCTAACACATATAGAGACAAACAAGCCATATGATCTATTTAATAGAATGAAATGGATGTTGCTTACTTTGTCCATGGGAAAAATTAAAGAATTGACTATGGAAATTGAAGTTAACTCTAAATATTGGGATGAAAGTCACTTGGAAGTATGAAAATATCATTATAAATGAATTTCATAAATACATTAAAGAGATAAAACCTACAACGTAGGAACGAAAATTTCTAAGATGGCAAGTCAGACTCTAATAATATATCAAGTTACAAGTGATGGGGATATCTGTGATTTTTAGTAGCTATCTCCTGCACTACTGGTAATAGGAAAAATTACGAAATCTTATTAAGAAAATAAAAGAAATATGGATTATGCAAAACACAGTATAATTAGAATGAGAATACTTTCAAAAACTAAATGGTTTCAATGCCATAATTGCTCTAGGAGATTAATGCTCGGGCACCTTCTCTTTCTAAAATGGATGTGAGCCGTTGATCATTTTCCAATGTGTGATCTGGGCGACCCTGACACTTTAACGTCCCTGCTAAAGTTTTACCAACCTGTCAATTTTAGAACTCCCCTAGCCGTATTTAGCGATGGAACAAATTTCTCACAAAGTGACTTTCTCGCTAATTACTTGTTAACCTGATATTAATATAATATTATCATTAACTAATTCGAGTATTCGGGACTCTGAATCTTTGGGGCTCCAGGCTTTGTTATAAATGTGTTTTTTTCTGGAAGGAAAAATCCCAGAGTGAATTCTCCCGGACTCATGTAGCAGCCTGACATCTTATGGATGACGTGTCGTAGAGTGCCACGTGTCCTTTTCTACATGGATACCACCTGTCCTACCTGCTACTTTCCATGTGTCCACGACGATTTCCATGTGTCTTTGGTACTTCAGGCTTCTCATTCTCCCACAGTCCCTCCATACCTGTGCATTTATTCCCATTCGAACTCGACAAGGACTACACTGCCATGCAATACTTGTTTAAATATGAAATTTACTCAATTTAAAATTATTGTTCATGATTTTTATAAAATTAAGCTCCAAAACGGATGACATTTAACAGATTCTCTCCTGCATATAATTTTTTTACACTTTATCATTCTATAATACAATGGATTATCACAATATAATTAATATCCTATCATTATTTAAATAGGAAATTTACTCAATTTAAAATTATTGTTCATGATATTTATAAAATTAAGCTCTAAAATGGATGTTAATGTCCACAATAATCATGGCTTCCATTAATATTTATAAATTTGAAAAAAAAACAAAAAAACAAAGGAATCTTTTTTTGGAAAAAATATGGAAAATTAAGATATGGGTGAAATTTAGCCCCCAATTTTTTCTTTAATAAATATATACTAAGTTATTGTTTTGAACTATTATTAAAGGTATTCAACCTTGTGTATGGATAATAATCAATAGTATAATAGTAAATAATACTGGCATAAAATAAAGGACATACACATGACATGATGTAGAAATATTGGAGCATACTATTATTAACCACAAAATAATTTTGAAAAAAATTAGGTAGACCTTATGTTTTTTTTTAAAGGAAAATTTTATAAGATTTTCTCTCTTTCTTGGAACATATGGATGGAGGGTGGTTGTTGGCACAAGGGCAGACCCAGGGTTCAACGCTACAACAACGCACCAAAAAAACCCTAACTACCTGCCCTTTCGGCAACACCTATGAAGCAGATGAACTCTCACCTGAGGTAGAGGCAGGGGTGGTTGCAGGACTCAGATATCTGCAACCTTAGTTGGGACATAGATCTATGATTCTAACACTTAACATAGCACTCAACAGTTAATATTCATCAATATTCAGTCTCAGTTACAATGCAGTTAAACCATAATTACAGAGCATCACGGTATTCAACTAGATCTAGCATCTAGCAGCACTTAGCACGACGAAACAGATCAAATCTAGTAGATTCAAGCACTAAGCATGTGTATATAATTCAGATCCAACATCCATCCATATCATTAAGAACTAATCACCAACATATCATTCATCTATATTAAATCACTAAGCACATTAACATATAAACACATCAATACATCGCACAAAGCAGAGCAACACAACATTTACGTGGTTCACCCCCACCCTGGGGCTACGTCCATCAACTCTTCTCTTCTTTATTATCTTTGGTCAAGATTATTACATGCACAAAGCATCCAAGTCCCACTCTGTAGAGGATAGGAGACCTATGCACCTCGCTAGATCCTCCTTCCTTTCGTTACAGCACAAAGCCTTCCATAGTCTATTACAACCACTTGCACTTAGCTCTACAAGTCTCACACATCATGCACCAAAGAACTTACAAATATTGATCACACAGATCCAGCTCTAGCACTTAGCCAACTTGCAACTACTTCTTCTTACATTACCTAGCCTTCTATTTATACATTACAAAATAGGCCTAAGCATGGGTAAAACAATGGGTCGACATTCCCATACTCGTTACATAATCCCAAATCCCAAAAAGGGTCGAGATCCCACGATCTCTGCTTCGTTTTGTGCTCCACCTTTGACAACCTATCGAAGTCCCAAAATTGGTCAAACATGACCAAGAATCCTCAAAACTTGGTCAAGGGCCAACAAGCCCCCAACACTCACCTCTAACTCATCTCGAGTCACTCTGATTTGACTAGTTCTGCATCAAAAGCCTCGAGCTTGGCTCGAGCTTCTTGGACTTTTTTCTATGCCACGGTCTCTTGTTCAGCGAATTCTTGTATGACTGCTTCATTGATAGGTCCCTCTAGGGGTTGTTCAACTGCAGTGACGACTTGCTCCAATTCTTCTCCTTGGTCTTCGATCTCTGTGAATAGTTGGTAAGCCTTATCCTGTACAGGTTGGAGTCTTTAAGTCACTTCCATGAATTTTCTTTGGATAATGTGGATCTACTGTTGGGCAGTGCACTGCTCCTGGGATCGCTTCATTCTTTCCACAACTAACAGGGGCTTCAACTGTGACTGTATCGTTTCTGATTGATACTTTGCCTCTTGGAGCTACGAATCTAGTGCCTTCAGTTTTGGATTCTCAGTGAGTTGTTCATATGTCTGGGAATTGCGATTAGTGAGTTTATTACATTCCATGGTAAGGGCCTTTGTTCTCTAAACTGTGCTTCAAGCAGTTGCTTCTCTTTGGTCCCTCACATCCCGTGGGGTGTTGGGCACTGTGCAGAGCTCTAAGTCTGTTATTCATTGCTGTAAATGCTGGATATATTTTGCGACCTGCTCTACTTGATGTGTGACTCGGTCTTCTGCTTGTAGCTCTAAGCCTATCACAGAGCGGAGTGCTCTATTGACTGCTTCTTTCACTTCGAGTTTCTCTGTGAGTAACTGTACATTTTCTTGTTGCATCTGTACTTTCTCTTCTTCAAATTTTGCCTAGAGAAAAACCTTCTCTTGCTCTGCAACTCTACATTTTTCTATGAGTATGCCTTGCACTTGCTTCAAGGCCTGGGTGGCTTGTTCTTTTTCTTCTTGAGCACGACGAAGGCGAGCTTTGACCACATTAGCTGCTTGGTGGAGTTGTGTTGTCTCATCTCCCAACTCTAGTTCTCCTGATGGCAGGGGCACAGTGGAGACTGTGCGGTTGGACTGAAGGGCCTTTTGTACCCCTCGGAGTTCGAGCTCAATTCTATCATACATTTCCTCTTTCTTAGATTCTTGTTTCTCCACGATTTCAAGTGAAGCGTCGATGAGAGCTGCGATGATGAAGTCAAAATCATTGTTATCACTAAAATTTCGTCCGCACATGGTGACAAGAACTCAGCATCGTCAAAACAGGAATGAAGCTATTCATGGCACTGAATCACATTCACAGCATTGCAAAAGGGTCAAAAACTATACAAAGTAACCAAAAATTGAAGGGCGCTTTACAGAATCTGGGTGCGCACGCACATGCGCGTAACAACAACGTACAATTAGCGCATGAGCGCACGACGCGTGGTTGTTGGCGCAAAAACTCGCGCACCTACTAAACGACGCATTTATTGAAATTGGTCGGCCTCCCAACCACTAATGGATCAGCTCCCAAGCCGATTTGACATCAAATCTGAGCTGAATCCGTATGGTAGGCTGGTCAAAGACCTAATTGAGCCCTAAACAACCACTCTTCACACTTCAAAGGGGTTACATAATCACCCAATGCTATGCTATAAAAAGCCATGAAGAAACATCATTTTCTCAAGGAATTTCATGTATTGTTATGCTGCTAAGATTTTTAAGGACTCACTCTTTGACAATAACACATTGGCAACATTTCATAGAGCCATTCACCTCTCCATTGAGTGAATGTTCTTGAAGTTCTTTCACCGTCATTCTCATTTTCTTATTGTAAGGAGAGCAAGTTTGTGAGGGCCTCAAGAGCCTTCCTTTGGAGGAAGAAGGAACCACAGTTCCCTTTATTCATTGTGCTTTGGATTTCATCAATTGATCAGCCTAAATACATTGGTGATATTGGTCCATTGTGTTTGTTATTTCTTTTTCATATGCTCATAGTTTTAGTTTGTTTTAATTTAATTCTTGTTTATTGTTTTTGTTTTTATTTCTCTAACCCTTTCCTCTACAGCTGTCATGCTCTGCAAGACCCAACAGGGCATGTAAGCACCCTTTATTTGCTCACCGAGTGACGAATTGGGTGCAAACAGATTGGCGACCATACTGGGGAGTTAGGTATCAATTCCTCCCTCATTTGGGTTTATTTTGCTTTCCTTTTGATTTCATTAACTTGCAGGTTCACAAACTGGCCTCTGTCAACCTGCTAACCAATCAATTCACAAGAGAATTGGGAGAAATCCATCCGGATTTTTCTTCTCGGCCAATTGCCACAGGTGCGCGGGTATTCTACCCCACAGACGCGCATTGTGCATGCATGCGCCTGTTCAACAATTTCTCTCTGCGCGCATGCGCTTTCTGTCTCAATTCAGATAGCGCCCATGCGCCTGTGTATGAACCAGTGGGCGCGCATTTGATCTTAATTTCACATTGTAAGGTCTTGGATGTGGGGAAAATCATTTTCCTTCTTAAGAATGATTATATGCATTCTCTAAATATTGCACCACTTAGGCCCCTCAACTTATAAAGGGGATAATCAAACAAACATAGGCACTTAGGTGGATAAAAATCACTTTCCCTTATTTGCTTTTTGCCACATGGATGTCTTGCTTTGATTTATAATCTAAGTTGAACAATCATACTTAATCACATCTAATTCACATTTGGGACTAGAAATTGAAGTAACAATCTTGAGTATGCTCTTCTCTTGCGCCATCAAGCGATCTTGAGAACCAGAAAAGGATTGCG